>OZ010787.1:403805271-403945941 GCA_963932465.1 Maratus speciosus | reverse complement strand
TGTGGGTGTTGATTCCTGTCGTTGATGAAAAGGAGGTTGTGAAATCGGTCAGATGTGCTTTGGAGGGATTGAGTGTGGATGCAAAAAATTCAGATAGGACTATTGAGGCTCCTGGAGATATTTTTGAGGTTGTTAGGAGGATTGTGACTAGAGCGGGCAGACATAACTGGCTATTGGACATGGATAAGGAAAGTTTTGATTATCTTTTGGCACGTCGTAGGATTTGTATAGACATGGAGAGGTACCGCATGGTTGAGTATATACCAATTGTGCGATGCTATAAATGTCAAGCTTTTGGTCATGTTGCAAATAGATGTGCTGGGGATCTAAAATGTGTAAAATGTGCAGGAAAGCACAACATAAAGGATTGCACCGTGGACACAGTTACTTGCAGTAATTGCTTCTTTCAGGATGATGAAATTGATCATTCCCATCGTGCCGATAGCCCCAACTGTCCGTCTTTTAAGGCTTACAGGGATGGACTTTTAGCCAAACGATTGTGATAGTTGTCTCGGGCTCTTCGGCTGATGATTACGGATTAAATTTTGTCCAGATAAATCTTCATCACTGTGCGGACGCCACTGATGCTCTTATTAAATACGTATTTTCTTTTAACGTACATTTTGTACTTTGTCAAGATCCATATTTGGTTAACGGTTGTTTTGTTGGTCTTCCTCCTGACTGGGTTTACTTTATTTCTTTTGGTGGTACTGCAGCTATTATTTCAACTTTGTCAGGACATGCATGTGTGAAAAGTTTTGAGTCGAGAAATAGTATTTTTGTAAACTTGCAAACAGCAAAAGGTTTCATTATTATTGGTTCAGTGTACTCACCACCTTCTGGAAATTTTCAAGATGACATGGACCCATGGACTGACTTTTATCCAGATTTTTCCAGGCATGTGATTGGAGGAGACTTCAACGTCCCGCTTAAGATGATGGGATATACTTGCGACAGTGATAGGGCTGAGCCTCTTTTGGAGTTACTAATGTCTCACAGCCTATTTATTCTAAATGACCCAGAGGCACCTCATAGTTACGTTCAAGACGACCGAAAGGGCCGTCCAGATCTTACGCTGGGCAGTAACGAAATTGTACAGGTTTTGGATGGTTGATCTGTAGATGATAGTGTCTTTTCATACAGTGATCATCGCTACATCAGGTTTCACCTTGTTCTTGATCCCTCATTTAAGACTTATACAAGATATAAAACAAAAAACAAGAGTTTATATAGTTTCAACAAAAGACTCTTGGAGTATCTTCCTCAGTTGATGAACACTTTACGTAGAGTTTTTAGTCCTGATGCACTAGAAGATTGGACGGCTAATTTTTATGACCTTTTGCATGAGATTATGAGTGCTTGTTTTAAAAGAGGTTCATTATCATATAAACCTACGGCAAAATGGTATACAGAAATTCTTAGGGTTGAAAGAAACAAAGTTAACGCCTTGTATAAGCGTTATAGGAAGAATTTGAATAGAGAAGATTACAAGGATAAATATCTGACTGCTAGAAGACAATACAAAAGTAATTTACGTCGTGCAAAACGACAGGGTTGGCTGTCATTCTGTGAACGCACTGATAATGCCTATGGGTCTCTATACAGACATGTCTCAGGTAAAACCCTGAAACATAACGACATGATCTTTACTACATTAGAAGAATCTTCTGTGTTTGACACATATGATAGCGTAGCACATAGTCTTATGTCTGGTCATTTTGACGTGGATTATCGACCTTCTGTCCCTTATGAGTACATTAGCTCATTCAATTATTCCTCATCACCTGATTTTATTCCATTTAAAGAAAAAGAACTCTTTCATGTACTGCGCCTTCAGGACATAAATAAAGCTCCAGGACCGGACGATATTGATGGAATAATTATTAAAAATTTGTGTAACAGATTTACAACTCTTATGTTGACGCTATTTAATACTTGTCTTTTACTTGGTCACTTCCCAAAATGTTGGAAACGAGGAATGATCATCTTTTTTCGAAAACGTAATAGGACAGCTGAAAAAATTAATTCGTATCGACCTATTACTCTTCTCCCTATGATGGGTAAGTTATATGAAAGACTTTTAAAACTTCGAGTTATTACGATGCTGGAGTCTTCTAATTATCTTGATGATGGACAACATGGCTTTCGTGAGGGACGGAGCACCTTGACAGCACTTTCTGCGTTAAAGAATATCATTGGAGAAACACTATCAGTATATAAATACTGTGCAATGATTTCTTTTGATATCAGTGGTCCCTTCGACGTTTTGGATTGGCGTATTGTAGCCGATATCATAAATATCTTACCTATTTTTGATTACATGAAGTCTACACTTAAAAATTACATGAGTCATAGGCTTATTTGTTTTAAATATACGCATGGATTAACATGGTTTCATGTATTCCGTGGGTGCCCGCAGGGGTCATGTCTTGGGCCGTTTATCTGGACACTAGTTGCTGACAGGATTTTAAAGAGTTGCAAGCAGAGAGGATTACTGATTATTTCTTATGCTGATGATAGCGTTATTATAGAGGGCGCAGATACGCGCTCTGCGCTAGAACATAAAATGAATACTAGTGTTCATCACTTTTCGGATATCTGTTCTATACATCATTTGCAAATTAGTGCAGAGAAGTCAGCCGCAATGCTGTTTGGGAGCCACACTCTTAGTAAAAGAAGACCAATTTTTAAACATAATGGCAAAAGTATCAGTGTAAAGGACAATATTCTTTATTTGGGATTTCTACTTGACAGCAATTTTCGCTGGATGGATCACCTAGATATGATTAGAACTAGGCTTAACGATTTCACGTGTAAAATGCGCCGAACCAGAATCCGTAATAGAGGCCTTCCTTCTATTTATCTTAAAATATGGTACAATACCGTCTTGAAGAAACGTATTTCATATGGGCATGAGATCTGGATGCCTGACTTAAATCAACATGGAATAACAAGATTACTCTCATGTCAACGTCTATGTCTGCTATCTGTCTTAAAGGCATATCGTACGATTTCTAATGACGCATTGTGTGTTTTGGTGGGTGCTCCACCACTTGACATAGAACTGAATTTGTCTTCTAAGCGTTATAATATCATTTATGGAAATGGTACAGTCTTGATTGACAATATGTGTTTTAAAGGTGAAGATTTTATGAATAAACTGAGGACATATAATTATCCTTACTTCTTTGAAAACTTAAATATAAAATTTGTTAAGCCAGTGGTTGATACAGTACCAGTGGTGAATCATCCGATACTGTATACTGACGGTTCTCGAATGATGAACAGTGTAGGAGCTGCATTTACGGTTTGGTATAGGGATTCTTTTATGCTAGACATGAGATTAAAATTACATGACTATAACTCTGTTTTTCAAGCAGAATTGGCTGCGATAGACGAGGCTATCAGTTGGTGCATCGACTCCCCGCATGATTCATTTCATCTTTATACTGACAGCTTGTCATCAATTTACGCTCTTCAGCGCTTATTTCCATCTAACGGTCAGCTTTTTAATATCTTCAACTCTTTGCGCCTGTTACATAATAAAGTCATATATATTGGCTGGATAAAATCGCATGTTGGAATATCAGGAAATGAAAGAGCGGACATGTTGGCAAAATCAGTTATTATAAATTATCTGTATGATAAAGTTCTACGCATTCCTGCACCAACTTCTATTTTAAAGCGTCATTTTAAAACACTTCTACATGATCAATGGCAGGTTTCTTGGGAAAATTCGGAGAAGGGAAGAGATACTTATGCGATATTAAACAAGGTTAACGATTTATTTCTATGTGAATCCCAGGTGATAGGTTATTTTCTTTCTTCACATGGAGCATTTCCACAGTATCTGTTTAAAATAGGAAAACGCCCAGATAACAGGTGTAACTGTGGTGAAGTAGGAAGTATACAACATTATTTGTTTGGACATTGTCCGTTAATGCCTTGTACATTTAAATTCAACAGGAATTGTACACTGAGATGGAATATTCGAAACGTTCTCACCACCCGTTCAAACTATAGAAAACTGTGTGCTATGTACAACGCACTTAATAGGGAATACTCATTTATTAGGTATAAATTTTGATAATTTTTACACTTGTAACTTTTTACTTCTATCATACTGTTAATACTCATCAGTGGTTCGCTACGGACATTACGTGGTTTTCTGACACTACATCAAAGGCTCAACATTGTGCCTTTTATAGTAACTGTCCTTTGTCTGACATTTTTGTTGGCGGTGATTTTCTCTTGAGGTCTGAACATTATGGTGATCTTTCTTCAAGTTAGTTTATCTTATATAAAACTTTTATGAACATTTTTCTTTCGAACACTGAACTCATTTGAACATTAGTGAACAGTGAACTTTTATGAACATTTACACTTCATAATCTTGAACAAGGATTTATAGTCTTAACTTTTGTTATACATTTAAGTCACTTCACTTTTGTTTTTATTTTTATTATTATGATGAAAGCAACATCAATTGTTTTGTAAATTTACGATTTACTTTGTAAGTTCGTCAGAATATGTGCCTTTTTCCCTGTTATTTTGGGTGCTTTCCAATGTCCGGCATCGGTGATTGTTGTGGGGATTTTCCACTGGAGCGTTACATCCTATGCCATTCTTTGGTTGGTGCTCCGGTCGGGTGATCAAGTACGTGAACAAACTGTTTATCAGGCTGAATTATCAGCCATTGACAAGGCAATCGACTGGTGTTGCAGGGCTGATTTCAGAGAATTCCACATCTACACTGATAGTTTTTCTTCAATACAAGCCTTGCAGAACTTATTTCCAACTGATAAGATTTTGTATAACATATATTCTAACTTGAGACTGTTCAGTGGTAAAGTTATTTTTATGGGTTGGATTAAATCTCATATTGGCCTTGCTGGTAACGAAAGGGCTGACTATCTGGCAAAGTCTGTTATTCTGGATGATGAGTTTGATGAGAGGTTGGATATTCCAATCCCTGTTTCCTTCGTCAAGCGGTTTTATAAGAGTAACATTATCACGAAGTGGACTAATGACTGGAAAATTAGTGAAAAGGGTAGGGATACCTTCCTCATCCAGCGTTCGCCGGACGTTTTTTATTTGTGTTATTCAAGGGTAGTAGCCTATTTCATTTCCTCGCATGGTGCTTTTCCAGTGTATTTATTTAAGATTGGCAAGCGACCAACAGATAAGTGTGATTGCGGTAACGTCGGCGACGTTAAGCATTTTATTTTCGGCAAGTGTCCTCTGATGCCTCTGTTCTTTAACTATGGGCGAAATAGAACTCTGTCTTGGAATTTGCAAAATGTTCTCTTGCTGAGATCGAATTATTATAAACTGACAGTTATTTATAATGAACTGAATAAATTGTATTCATTCATAAAGTACAGATTTTGATTATTTTGGTGTAATTAAAGAATTTTTGGTGTCCTTTTGCCGGACTGTTATCCACATAGTGCTTTGCTAATCTTTCTGCCTTCACGCATTTTTGAGTTGTTTCTGGACTTTCAGGGTCTGATGGTCTTTTGTAACTTGAATTGACCTAAAATGTGTTATTGGCTTAATGTTTTATCTTGTCTTGATTATTAGTGTAAATCGTACTTTTATACAGTCATTTGTAACTGAAAATAACTTAAAATTTTGTTTTTCAGTTTCACTGAGTCTTAGTTTTAGTTTTAGCTTTATTTTTATTTTATAGTAACTAGGGTTACAGTCATATGTTAAAACTTGTACATGACTTTAATTTTTGTATTTTATTTGCTAGGCAGAGTGTGCCATATTTTTGTGACTTTTTAGTTTTATTATTTGTCGCTGTTTCCGGGTCTTTATCGGCGGCTGGGGTTGAGTTAGATGGTGGAGGACGTTTTTCTGCCAGGGATTCAGGGCCTTTGCCATTATTTGGTTGGCTCCCTGGTAGAGTGATCAAGTACGTGAACAAAAGCTTATGCGTATTTTGAAATATTTTTTTTTTCTTTTTTGAAAATTCTGGTGGCAATCACTCATTTCAGTATTTTACGAATAGAAGTACCTTGGCCCTGAAAGGGTTAAAGTTCACTGTATATGATGAAATTTTACATTTTTCTTTCAAACTAATTTACTTTTTGAAAATAGGTAACACTTCTAAGATTATAGACAACATCTCTAAGAATAGAATAAAAAACCACAACTAAATAATAATATCCGTATTAGTAGAAAGTTTTCGATATTATCCTTAATTTTATTACAAATTCAAATTTTTAAATCTGTATCATCAGAATTGTCTCTTGATAAAATCATTTTTCCTTCATTTTATAATTGTAAAAGATTATTGTAAAATACTTAAAATTTCAAAAAAAAAATGTTCAGAAAGCATCGAGTCCCTTTAAGTACTCACTTAACTTTTTCCATTTTATGAGATTTAAATATTAGATAATTAAACAGTGCAGTTTAAAACTTCTCTCAAAATGCCTCTCAAGTATGCTTGAACTTTTAAAATCGTGACACAAGCGACATAAAAAAGTCATTAAAGGCTTTAAAGAAGCTTTACGTTCTGCTCTTGTACTTTTTTTAAGCACAAAATGTGATATCAAACCATTTTTATTTCTTTTTAGACTCTTTAGCACTCAAATATTCTACATTTTTGCGTACTTTGTAGCCATATCTAAATGTTTTTACGAGTGCACCAAATTACCAACTTTTAGACATTTAAAAAGAAATAGCTCAATATTATGTTTTTATTTACTTAAGAGCAGAAAAAAGTTTTTATTTCAACCATAAAAATTTAACATTATTCATTATTGTGATATAATGCGTAACTAACACGTTAAGACTCAGGGGAAATAAAATAATGCTTAATTTAATAAGATGGTAAAAAATCGAGTATGTAAGAAATGCGCTAATTTAAGTTTCGTACATAAATTTAATTGCTGCAACTTTCGAAAATATCTTCATATTTATATCGGCAAAATTTAAAATAGGGCTGTGTTGCCAGTTGGAATTTTTTTTTTCAGATTGCTTTATTGCTACTTCATTTAAAAATTGTAATATTCGTTTTTTTACTATTTTATTAAAAAAGACGAATATTTTTTATATAAAAAAATGGTATAAATCAAGCATAGCCCAACTAGAAACACTGAGCATGAGTATTGTAGAGAAAGCATTTCAGAATAAAGGTTATGTATACTAGGTGATCGTTAGTTCTCCCCAGATTTTATGCGTGCTTCTTTTTATTTGACATATAATGTCCATCGCGTTTTTCCACAATATTTTTCGAGTGAACAAAATAATTTGTTTTTACTTAAATCGGTATATTGTACACATGACAATTTATTGCGACTGATGTATAACTAAAAATAATAACCTCTTAAATATTTTCTTGTTTATGATGCTAAGTATTTTCTGCATTAGAAACAGTTGCATATTTGTGTCCCTATGATTAGCTTCCAAACTTTGCACATTTGCTTTAAGTCTGCGTATAGTTCTATAACAATTTATTAATAAAAGTTTCACTTTTTTTAATCGCAGAAAAACATGACAACTTCTATGATTAAATAAGGTGAATATTTCTAATCTGAAATAATAGTGACATACTTTTTGCAAATTTTAATTAGAGTACAAACCCAGATATAAATTATCTTTGAACTTGAAGATCCATTTAATAACTTGCGATTTTTTTCTATGTGTTATTTATTTTATTTCACTTATTAAGTAAAATTTATATGATTTGAAAAAAGGCGTGAAATTTGGCAGATTTGCATACCAAAGTAGTACTTTGACACATATTATGGAAAGCACAAAATATGTGTCGAAAGTGCACTAATGTAGAAAAACCTTATCAAGGCCCACAACTAGATCACAGAAATATTAATAAAGAGGAACTGACATATCCTTAAAATAGTGAAGCTTCAACTGTAACCGCGTTCGCAGGCGTTGTTTACTGCCGGTGGAAACTTCCACCTGTAGATTTATATAGAATTTATCAACTTATTTAAACGCCTTATTATTACGAAATTTCAGTCATAAATTATGGTATAAACATATTTTTCAATTTACTGATAGGAGTTACCACGGTAGTTAGGCCCTGAGTTTCCGCCATATTGTGACAACAAGGGAAACAAACTGACAGTTTTACAAGGCATACTGACAGCAGTAAAAACAAATAGAAATTTTTATGATATTTTTTGAAAAGTTCGCATGAATAGGACACTTTATTAAGACGAAAGTTTCTATTCAATTTTACTGGTGGAATGTTTGCCTTGGCGGTAATCAGAAACTGAAGATCCGATTTAACCCTTAATTGCATAGTGATGTAAATTTCCATCACCTTTTTATTTAATTTTTAATACATAAATTAAGTTCTTACAACCACTATATTTATATAGAAATATTAATCCTCTAAAAATTGCAAAAATAGGCTACTAAATAAAGTTAAAAATCCATCTTAAGATTTCTGGTGTCTAATCCTTAATATAAAAATAAAAAACACAATTCTAAAAGAATAATTCATGCAATTAAGGGTTAAAAAAAGCAACCGCCATCTTCTGACAACCTCCTTAGTTTCTTCACTCGCAACTGGTAGACAGTACCCTATATGACTCCTCCTCTTTATTTATAACTCCATTCACTCGATATGTGTTTAGAATTCTAGTTTTCTGAGACAATAATCTTTCCTACCACTCTCTTGAAAATTTTGTACTTACCTACCCCGAAGTTTATTTTGATTAGACATATTGCAAAAGGCTACAATGAAATATTTTCTTCTCAAATAGTGGTATCATAAAACAGATCAGTGAGAGTCCTTCATTATGAAATTTGAAAAGCAGCATAAGCAGGGAAGTTTTCTTCACAGTATACTAGCATATTTATAGCTTTTCTTATATTATAGAAACCGTAATAGACTCTAATTTTAGCAACTTCTATATTGGGAGTAGTTTGTTAAGAATTGGGTAATCAGCATACTATTTTTTGTATCTGCATGACAGTTTTATTCCACTACACACAAAATAAGCTTCATTGACCTTTTCATTACTAGTTGGGACACAGCGGACAGTTTGTTATTCTATTCTTTCTGAAAAATAATATTGCCATATATTTACACTAGGATATTTTAAGTAACATTTACCAGAAAAAAAACAACTTTGTAAATTGTAGTACTACGGAAAAGAAAAGTAGTCGTTAGAACTGGCCCGTAAACAAAATTAATCCGTGTACTTCTGGCAATAGAGAACAATGGAGTTATGAATAAAAAGGAGGAGACAAATAGTGTATTGTCTACCAGTTGCGAGTGAAGTAACTGGGGAGGTTGTCACAATATGGCGGCTGCTTTTTTAAAATCGGTTCTTCAGTTTCTGATTACCGATAGGTCAAACATCCAACCAGTAAAATTGAATAGAAGATTTCGTCTTAAAGAAGAGTCTTATTCATGGAATTTTTTTTCAAAAATTTCCTAATAATTTCTATTTATTTTTACTACTGTGAGTATGCCTTATAAAACTGTTAGTTTGTTTCCATGGTTGTCACAATATGGCGGAAACGCAGGGCCTAACTACCACCAAAGAAAACTCCTACCAGTAAAAATTAAAATCTGTTTCTGCCACTATTTATGACTGAAATTTTGTCGTAATAAGGCGTTTAAATAAGTTGAAAATATCTATATAAACCTACTGGTGGGAGTTTCCACCGTAGATAAACAACGCCTGTGATAGCGGTTACAATTGAAGCTTCACTATTTTAAGGATGTGTCAGTTCCTCTTTATTAATAGTTCCATGTAGAGCACAGCTAACTTCTTAACATTATTAACTCTCTCGCGGCGCAACCCGAGATTTCCTCGGGCAGCATAAAAGTAGAAAAAGGGGATAGCCGGATAAGCATTGGAAACATGACTTTCAATCAAATTTCCTGATTTTTTTTTCCCAGATGTGGCTACGTATCTGACAATATATATTTCCCTTATTATCAACCTATACATATTGGTGTTTAATGAGATAAAAATGTTTTCTCGATTTAAAAAAAAAGATTTTTTCAGAAACTGCTGCACGGAATTTCATGCCATTAATTGAGGATATATAGATACTAAGGATGCATAACTGGTAATTTTTGTATAATTTTCTGTTTATAAAAACTGTGTGAAATAGCGAAATAAAAATTAAAAAAAAATAAAAATCATATCTTATGGTTATCCGAAAATTACCATTTTCTTGTAAAAAATTCCCCATATGTGCCCGGATATTCTATATAAATGCCGGAAGTTTGCGTTGGGTACTATATATAAATATTTACAAAAATGTATATTAAAATTATTGAAATTCATTTTAAGGCGTTATTTGGGGCGGAGCTACTCAACTTCCACACCCGAAGAATTTTTGGAATAAACAGTTACAGAATTGCTATATTTTAAATTTTAAAGAACACATGAGCAACATTCTCAACACTGTCGATATCAAAAAGAAAATGAAGTTGAAAACAAGGCTTATATGCTTAATGGGATCTAAAATACATCAGTTGACATATTGCCTGCTGACTTTGTTCCAAAAATTCTTCGGATGTTGAAGTTAAGTAGCTCCGTCCCAAATAACGCTTTAAAATGAATTTCAATAATTTTAATATACATTTTTGTAAATATTTATATGTAGTACCCAACGCAAACTTTCGGCATTTATATAGAATATACGGGCACATATTGAGAATTTTTTAGAAGTAAATGGTAATTTTCAGATAACCATAATATATGATTTTTATTTTTTTAATTTTTATTTCACTATTTCACACAGTTTTTATAAACAGAAAATTATACAAAAAATACCAGTTAGCATCTTTGGTATCTATATATCCTCAGTTAATGACATGAAATTCCCCGCAGCAGTTTTTGATAAAATCCGTTTTTTAAAAATTTGAAAAACATTTTTTTCTCATTAAATATCTATATTTATAGGGTGATAATTGGGGGAAAATATTGTCAGATATGTAGCTACATCTGGGAAAAAATCAGGAAATTTGATTGAAAGGCATGTTTCCGATGCTTATCCGGCTATGCCCTTTGCGCAACCCGAGATATCCTCGGGGATGCATTTTTTCCATCTAATTAACCCCCACCCCTTCCTTGATTATTCCAAACAGTTATATTTTATTAGACATTTTGCCTTATTTAATCGGAACATTTTCCCGATTAAATTAGACAAAAATTTTTGTTTTGAAAAACCGGTGACAAAAGAATAAAAATTCTTAAAAGACGCTTGTCGCGAAGGGGTTTAAGTACGCAATTTTTGAAGCTATTTTGATAAAAAAAAAAATTACGCTGTTAGAGAATTAAAAAGAATCTTTAGATCACATTCCTTATTAATTCCGGATAGTGCTGTAGTAGATCTACCAATCCTGCATCAGTTTTATCTTCTTTTATTCTTTCTGATTTTTTTCTTTTGGAGAAATCAATGTCTGTCCCCAAACTTCCCATACCTGCCAACGTTCAACTAATTTTCCATAAAATGTGGATTAATTTGGCCCAGGTTAAACATGATTCGAAATATTAAAAAATTATTAGAAAGAAAATCAAAAATGTTTCAGGCAGAAACATGAAATTAACCCATTAAGGACCAGCATGTTTTACAGGAATTTTATTCAGTTAATACCACTCTTTGTTAAATACTTACTTTTACATAATGAATCACTGAAATGTGTTAATTAAGCAAGACAAATTTTACCTTTATCTTTTACTGGTATCAGAAAACTTTTAAAAAATCCCAAATATAATGTTGCGAAAACGCAACGTCAGTCTTTAATGGGTTAAATAAATAATGAAAGATCAAATAATATTTCTGGCTCTAAACGTGTATAACCTAAATCAAATTAATCTACATTTTACGGAAGAATGTCTTTAGATTAGCAATTATGCCTTCCATCTTCAAAGGTATGGTCAATTTCATAGACTCCTACTAGACCGAGAACTGACTGCACAGACAACCACCTCATCGATTTAGAGGCTGAAATTCCAGAAATAACTAAAACTCGATTGCCATATTAAAACGCAATCGGTCTGCTAAGTCATATCTTGGAACAAAACACCTAAAAACTAGATTTTAGCGGTCGACTCGTAGGTTTACCATTGCGTTTTCCAAAGGTATAAAAATATGGCAGGCTGGGAGCAAAAAAACACAATGGTAAACCTACGAGTCAACCTGTAAAATCGGAGTTTTAGATGTTTTTTCACCATGATATGACTTGGCAGACCGATTTTGTTTTAATATGGGAATCGAGTTTTAGCTAATTCTGGAATTTCAGCCTCCAACTCAATGAGGTGGTTGTCTCCTGGTTCGTACGCCTCCTTGAATTTTGTAGACCTTGAATTGCAGACCAGAAAATTTTTTGGCACCAGTTTTATCTTATAGAAAATCTCTTCTTAAAAGAAGGCGAAATTTTGCGCGTGTAACCTAGATTTATTTTTCTATAAAAATATACTAGGAGTTTCCCTGGAGCAATAACGGTACCCGTACGAACCATGTGTCTGTGCTACCGGCTCCCGGTCCATACGGTTTCTAAATTTAATTATATTTTCCTTGTCAGATCTAATAAGTTGAAAAATTATTTTATTTTGTGTTATATGTATACGTTTAAGTTAAACTTTTAAAATGCTTTCTTAATCTATTCATTAATGAGATAACAATACTGATTTTCTTCCCCTTTCGGTGTTGATATCAAATCTCACGATAGTTCGGTTGATTAATTCGAATAGAAATTAAACAATAGAACAATCAAGCTATTTTATAAAACCAGTCCAGCATGATGTGAGCACAAATATTCACAAAAGCTTCCCCATCTCTTTAAATATTAAGAGAGCAATAGAAAAATTTAACATAAAGCTACCTATAACACCCAATAAATCAAATTTTCAACTTAGTATATCTGACAAGGAAGAGAAGGGTGCAAATTTTGTTAAGCATATGCCAGTTTTAGCCATATTTCTATCAGAGTGATGCCTTGATGGAGGACTTTACGAAGGAAAGTGACCAAATTAAATTACACGTACAAGGAAAGCCCCGAAATTTTTGCATAGTCATCCCACGAGACCGCGGTGGTATCGAACACGTGATCATCCGTCCAAGTTCCTAATTTTGTGGCCAGCGTCCTAACCACCGCGTTAACTAGTCCCAGATCTGACAAGGAAAATATGAATTATTTCAAAACAAACAGAATTTATAAAATTGTTTGTTTTTATGAAGATAGAAAAAGAGAGACATACATTGGACAGCGTGCATACAATTCTGCCAGAATATTTCGCCTTTTTTTTATCGCTTAAATATATTACAAATTCTGCGATTAAAATATTATAAAGAAATTTTCTAATCTTAAATAGCGGTGGCAGACAACTTGTCATTTCAAATGTAACAAAGTGCGCATCTTGATTTGATAAGTCCAAATAAAAAATTTTAGAAGGAATCAAATTTATAAAACCAATATTTCATTGGCCAAATCTCCTACACTATTCAAAATTAATGAGGAATCTGTCTTAAATATTGATTTTAATAATGTTAAAAGCTAGCTAATTTTGTAAAACTTGACTGATGCTTTATTGAGAAAAGTACAAGAAATAATTAATGAAGCGTCTTTTTGCTTTTTTTAACTAAACCATTTTTCTCCATTGGCAGGATTTCCTGCCAAAAACAATAAACAATGCAATATATATTTTCAGGATTCGTACCACTAAATTCGAAAAATAATATTTGCATTTTTTAACCCCTACAGGACGGGTGGGATGTATGGTTCCCGTGTAGGGTCCATATTGTTTTATTCTTTTGCTATCAGAATACAGTGTAACTCCAGTTATACGTTTTGCCCGGGACCGGATAACAAAACTTATAACTCAGTAAAGCGCGCAATTCAATTAATTATCTATTAGAACCTTTTTTAAATATATATTGTTAAAAAAATTTTCGCTGACAAGTTTTAGTTATCTTTTTCGTCGAAAACCGAAGTTTCATAAATATTATGCACCATAACATAAATTCGTGAAAATGGAAAAGAGTAAAAAAAAAAGTACATTGGAAAAATGCACGAAGAAAGGTTGTTTTATCATGAAAACTTTAGATAAAATACTATTTACACACAAAGTATATAAAAAAATCAATAAAATCGTGTAAATCACTCATCAAAAGCATTTCCGTTGGAAACTGTTTCTTGCCTTAAGAACAGTTATTTTGGATTGCTCTTGTTCTGCATCAAGAAACGACACATTATGCTAAAGTAGCCTCTTACGATAATATACTTTACAATTTGCAATTATACCCAAAACTAAGAGCTGGAATTTTCCAGTGCAATTGACTGGAGAGAACTTCACTCGGATGTTTTCGAGCTAGCTTGAAGGCGAGTGGGCAGCACAATGTTTCATAAATAGAGTAACTTTATATTTTTCTCTTCCTATATGCGCGTCTAGTTTCTTTAACCAACTGTACATGGCTGTATTCATCTTTCGTCTAACAGCTTTAATTTAATTTTGGAAGTTCCTTATCTTTGAAGTGATCAAGTGCGCTATCATCCACGGCATTCTACTCGTTGCATATGGGGCGACCAGTAATACCATGGTGGTTCTTGAATCCTGTAAGTGAACCCTGAGGAGCTTTGAATACTGCTAACTCGAGGGCTTTTTCTTGCAACAAATTTCATATTACCGGTATGTCCACCGAATGCTTAGACTGAAACCACAATTATACAGAATTTTCCAATTCGGAAAATCGTCCTTCTTTCGGCGTGCTCGTTTGGAAGAGCTTGTCCCGGCTTCAGTTAAATTATCTTTAATCCTTTCTTTCTTGCTTAAAATTGTGTTGAGGGTAGCGTATGGTATTCGAATACGTTGAGACAAAGTCTCTCACCAGAATTGGTCTCCCGCCTTCCAAATAATTTTGAGCTTTTCCTCTACCGAGGGATCTGCCTATTTATGACTCATGTTTAAGCCGCACGATGAAATTGTCAAGTGATCTACGACACAGCACACTGTCGGACGCATTTCCATATTGTTGCCCAAAGTAACCGCCACCTCAGCATTTAGTCTACCACCAGAGCTGGGATTGCGTATTTCACCCTTTCAGGGGCAAGGTACTTGTTTTTGTAAAATGTTGAAATAATTGAATGACACCAGTATTTACAAGAAAATTTATTTGTAAACATGTAAAAGTATATTTTCGCGTACTTAATAAAAGTGAAATTTTCATTAAAAAATTCGGGTGTCAATGTGGCAAATAGGGTTTTTAATTATGTGATGCCGTGACGGCATCACCGCCCTTCAAAGGGTTAAAAGGACCTGTCGTTGATCCCCATTTGTTAACGATGATTGAATTTAGCTTGTTCTTTTGGTTCTGGACCCACAGAGGCAGGGATGACGTCAGCCACTATTAAAGGAATTCTAGAAGAAGGCAGACGGTCGCATGGCTGTGGTGGTAAAGGAAAACAAAAGAGGGGAGTGGAAAGTGGGATCCTTGCTGCTACGGCCAATACCTCTATCCCCCCCCCCCCCCTTAGCTAAATTTTTGCACATGGCTAGTTAAAATCCCAGAAACCATAGAGAAAAAATTCGGCAAGGTGTAGAAAATGTTCGGCAAAAATTTTCTCTGCAAACCGTATAATATAAAATTTCATGCGGGGACGCAAAAAACAAAACGCATAACTGAGGGTAACGTATATTTCGAAAACGTTAACTCAATTAAATCTTAAATGTTCGGGACCACTGACTTTAAATGTACTACTGAGGGAAACGTACAACAGAAGTTCCACATTATATTACTCGTAAACTTTGTCTTGCCAAATCGGATCGCGGACTGCATTTTTGGATGATAAAGATATACTTAGATACACTATACAGAATTTCTGGGATTAGAAAATTAACCCTTAATTGCATGAATTATTCTTTTAGAATTGTGTTTTTTATTTTTATATTAAGGATTAGACACCAGAAATCTTAAAATAGATTTTTAACTTTATTTAGTAGCTTATTTTTGTAATTTTTAGAGGATTAATATTTCTATATAAATATAGTGGTTGTAAGAACTTAATTTATGTATTAAAAATTAAATAAAAAGGTGATAGGAATTTACATCACTATGCAATTAAGGGTTAAATGTGGTGAATTGACTGCCGTCCTGAAAGGGATAATGGCAGACATTTGCGATTAACACGTTCACGCCGGCGCGGTGGGTCACACTCGACTGTCTCAGAGTTGTCAAGGCTCCGGCTTTTTGCACACCACTGTTATTTTACAGAAAATGTTGTTCCTTTAAATCGCTCAATTGTTCTAATTAAATAAAACAACATTTTCTGTATTAAAATACTGGTATCCAAAAGGCCGGAGACTTGCCAGCTCTGAGACAGTCGAGTGTGACCCACCGCGCCTGTGTGAACGTGTTAAATAAGCAGAAAACTGCGAATTTAAAGAAGTGATATTTAGTACTTAAAATGTCCGACTCCCGATTTTTCCACCTACGTCAGATACATGGAATATAAAAATAACTACAATTAATTTTGCTACTTACTTGGAACTGGCCGCTATTACATATACACAGTTCCTACACTTTTAGTTGGTATACCAGTATTTTTATGTAGAAAAACTCAAGTTATATAATCCCGCGATTGCAAAAGGCGAGTTTATCTCTAAGAAAATACTAGTGTTCATCTGACCTAAAGTCAGGGAAATTCCCTGACTGTCGAAACTCTGATATAGTCTT
Source organism: Maratus speciosus (assembly GCA_963932465.1). NCBI lineage: Eukaryota > Metazoa > Arthropoda > Arachnida > Araneae > Salticidae > Maratus > Maratus speciosus. The sequence goes on along the minus strand of OZ010787.1, from coordinate 403,929,264 downwards.
TGTTTTAAGTTATAAAATATAAATACTAAATGTTTTGTTGCTCCGTGAATTTCCACGTCGTTTGACTCTGCTATCTCTCACAAGCAAGTTTTCCTGCCAGACAAGTCGTTCCTGTTTTCTGTTGCAACTGTTTAAGGACTCACGCCACGTTATTTCCATACATCTGTTAAGCATCGGGGATGTGTGACCTAGGTCACAGTAGTAGCACACATTTTTTGTATGAGGAAAAAGCGTTCATTCCTTCGAAACACGTCGTTAGTATTAATTTTATAGTGTGTTTTAAAAATTTTAGAAAATTTAATCCATACTATCATCTGAGTCATCATCACTGTCACTATCCTGATAACCAGATACATTGAGAGATGGAGTTTTTAACAAATGTAGGGCTTCTCGTGGCAGATGTCCAAACTTTTTCTTTCTTTTCATTTGTTTGCTAGTGATCAATGTATCCGAACTTGAAAGAAAAAAATTGAAAGTATCTCTGTTAGTTTTTTCTCGGCTGCACTTTCTCGAGTAGTACTCTCTGTATCTTTTAAATTCTTTTTTCCTGGCTTCTTGTGCTTTCTCCCTATGGGCAACAGATCCGAACTTATAAATTCTGGTCCGTGAATCAAATACATGTGTAATGTCGGGGACATGTTGTACCATGAATGCTGCAAGACAAAATATATGACTGTATCATGCACAAATACACGATAGTTTTCTACGTGTATTTCATATGTACTGGATATCACTATCAAGATAATAAGCATAGCTTTTTTTTTATCAAATCTACATCAGTTCCTGTGATCTGAGCAGAAAGTTCTGGATTCTGAAAAAATCACCTGGCAGTGTTGCCATCGTTTAAGTTACTGAACCCTGGCTTACGTTTGTCCATAATTAAACCACATCGGCTTCTAAATTATTTTTGAATTCGAATTTTATTTTGAGCTGCGATTTCTTTATCTCTTTTTTCACGAACTTGCAATGTTTTAACGGGTAGCTTATAAGACATGTGCAAACGACATTCGAATATACGTATCCATCCATGAAGCACTGATAGGCCGAATTCTAAATTCTCAGCTTTTATACCTCATGATATCGTTTTATCAATTTTGTTAAGTTGTTTTGACGTTGCGCCACATATGAAGCATGTCATAGTTGAACTTTTTCTGTCAGAGCGTTACAAACTTTGCCGTCTACCATAGAAAAAAGGTCTGCAATATCTAGTTGACGCAGGTTGCGGGTTTTCCCATATAACTCTTTTTTCAGATATAATTCGAAGTGGAACTAGAAACGTAATAAATACGGCTGAATCACTGTCCTCCAAGTCACAGAAAGCTTGTTTGTATGAGCTATGTCCCGAAGACCTATCAAAACCCCACTTTGATATAAAACACAACTGCTTTAATTCTTCATTTTCAAGTGATTCGATAACAGATTCTAGTATTTCTAACAAGAGTTCTGAAGTATGATCTAATATAGCCTGTAATGTAACTGATGCACTAATTTCTGTTACTGTGATGTTTTTATGATAACATTCTTTTTTGCCTCTTGCACAGTTTTGTAAGACGGAAATTTTTCTGAGACACTTCTTCTTATGACATTATACTGTTCACGAGATAAAATACAGCCAGAGCATCTTCTCCTGACAAAAGTTGTTGTTGTGATTTTACAGAGTTTGTACAAGAAATTGATATTTGATAAGTTGCTTTGGACTTGTGGTTATATCTTTTAAAACTTTTGAGGAGTGAACCTCTTCTTCAGATCTTAACACTAGAACGACCGTAAATTTTACTCAAGTGTTATAAAAATATTTCACACCAGAATTTTAATTTGAAACTATTTAACTACTTTATTTAACTTATTTCTCCATAATACATATTTAACTGATTTTACAAAGAAATTTCTTGTTCGATTCGAAGTATTTGTAATTGGTAGCGGTCAAAATGACCGCTATGGTTGTTCTAGTCTTAAACTCATACATGTCGTGTACACTAACAAAGATGTAGAACTAGAATCGCGTAATCGTATTGCTCTTAATCTTTTTGTCCGTTCAAGAACACCTTTAAACGGAATATGAAGCCGGCCACGTTTGTTTTTCACTGCCGCTTCTGTTTGTTTTGTTTTATTTTCAAATCGAGGAAATGAAAACGATTTTTCAAGCCACTCATTATTAATTTTTAAAACCTTTTCCTTGTTTCGACAGGCTTTTGCCCATCGGAATTTTCATTGAAATTTAAAACATTTTTGCTTCTTTTTTATGTCTATAGAACTACTACGTTCGCAGTTTGCCCAATTCTGGAGCTCTTTCACCAAAAAATCATATTGCTTTTCAAACGTTTTTTTCTTTCGAACGTTTCATGATATCCAGAAGTTCTCTTCTGGTAATATATAATATATTTAAATTCGTCCCTAAAAAAACAATATGTAATCATGCTTATGTACGTACACTAACAAAAAATTGAGGATGATTAACGATAAAAATGACCATACAATTAAAAAAGGAACAAAATTTTCTGCAATATTTACCATTCTAAAACTCAATCCTAGCAGAAAAAAATATAGTTGACACTTAACCTGCTTTAACTCATAACTAAAACTTTCAATGTTTGTAGACACAGTTAATTTTTTTTATGAATTTCACTACTATATATTCTAAGCGTCACTTTATCTATAAAAATCATATTAAAAACAAATTAAAATTTAATGTATTTTTGTTACACGCATGAAGTTGAAGGTTTCACAGTCAAATAATATTATTTTTAAATTATTACAGCGTAATTAACAAACGAATGTTGAAACAAAATTATTGAATTTTTTTTTCATTTATTATCATCGAGCGATAGCAGTTTAATTTCTTACTTTAACAAGTTGAGTGCTACCATACAGATTTGGCATTTTGGTCTCCATTTTTATACAGACATTTAGTGTCCATACCAGAAATAAAGAATAGTATCTTACGCTTTATTTAATAAAAGACATTTAGCTATAACATAAAGTAAAATATCTTCTTTCGAAATTTCCGGTATCGTTTTAAAGTTTCTGATCACTTTCGCTGACGCGGGATCGGCAGAAAAAGTGTTAATGACGACCAAGATAACTTTACACACTTTTTAATACTAGGCAGATGTTAACTAGCATCTGCTCTTTTAAAGTGATGTATGTCGGTAGTTCAAAATAGAATTTCATTTTTTCGATTTTTTGGTAGATTTGAAGGTTTCTTGCCCCACTGGGCGGCGATATTTTGAAACTGTAGATCCGATTTTTAAAAAAAAGCAGCCGCCATCTTGTGACAACCTCCTCAGCTACTTCACTCGCAACTGGCGGACAATACATATATGTTTCCTCCTGTTTATTCATAACTCCCTTATGCGAAAGCGAATATCAATCAGAAAATTTTTTGTTTGACCCTTTAATTCTCGCTCCCGTGATATTCACGGGCTGTGTCTTTTATTCATATTGTTTGATTCCCACCAGTTTTATAAAATAGTGTAATTGGATTTATTATGGTATCATTTTATCTGTCATTAAAATAAGGAGAATATTTCTTTTTCAAAAAAGTGGTGCTTATAAGAAATTTGAATTTTTAAACCTTAATGTAATGCGACCGTTAAGGGGTTAATTTAGTCAATTTTTTCCTGTATTGATAATGCCTCGAGAGGCGAAATTATTTTAGTAATTAACACTAGAACGCCCGGAAGGAGTCGATTCGACTCCGACCATATGATTAAATGTCAATTGGAACTAGAAAAATTTTCACAAAATAAGTTAAATTTTAAAAACGCAGATTTATGTTAAATAAATCAGTCAAATAATTTTAAATAAAAATTCTGGGGTAAAATATTTTTATGAAACTTGAGTAAAATTTCCGGGCGTTCTAGTGTTAAAAAACATTTTTAACTTCAAATTAAAAATAAGAATGTATACTTCGTACAATATAATATTATTATAGCATATGACATTTTAATCATACATAATTATATATTTTTATAATTATTACAAATATTTTAATAATATAAAAACATTATTTCTAATAAAGATAAAATTTAAGTAACCTTCAATGTAGGAGTGTTGATCCCGCGAACAGCTACCGCTATTTATGAAAGTAATAATTTGCTCTATTTAATGACAGAAATTGTGCGATTAAATAAAACAAAGTGTTTTATTGAAAAATGATGAATAAAAACAGATATTCGGCGAAATTTTTAGAAAACGCTGATTTAACGGGGAAAATAATTATATAAACAAGCTGGTCAATATAATATATATATATATATATATAAACTGAGCTAAAAGAATTAAGAAATCTTTTGGAAAATTTCTGGTGGCAAATCACTAACTCTAAAATGAAAAAATATATATATTCTGCTTATTTTATTTTACAGTTTACTGAAAATATGTGTATGATTTTTCTCGTATATTAGCTACACTGTGAAATAGAAATCGGTGGTTTTTCTGACATATTTAATGATTAGAAACACACTAAACGTAAATAAATAATAGTACAACGAAAAGTTTTTAATTTAAACTATTATTACGCACTTTTCCAAAGACCTTTTACAATGTAGTCAAGTATGGAATCGACGGCTTGGAAACTCATTTAAATAATTTGAAACATTCCTTTAAGTTAATGAAAAATTTTTGTAGAGAACTCTTCTAATGAAGCGTGGAAATTGTCATTGAACTTTAGAGATTCAATAACTGAAGAATTTTAATTCATTAAAAAGAAAACCTCGGATAGGATAAATAATTTATAATTTTATTTTAACTTATGGATATACAGGATAACCTTATTTTTTGAGTTCTCGGATTTTACGTTGTCAGGCCATTTACGCTTTTCATTTCTTAACCCCTTAATTCTCGCTCCCGTGATATTATCGGGCTGTAATTTTATTCAGATTGTTTGATTTCCCCAGTTTTATAAAATAGTGTAATTGTCTTTATCATGGTATCATTTCGCATGTCATTAACACTAGATTGCCCGCGAGCAGTCATTTTGACTGCTACAAAGTGAATATATCTCAGTTCGAACCAGAAATATTTTTTATAAAAATATTTTGAAAGATACAAAGAAAAAACACTAGTTAAATGGATAAGTTAACAATTTGAAATAAAAATTCTGGTGTGAAATGTTTTTCTAAAAGTTGAGTAAAGTTCTCGGTCTTTCTAATGTTAAATAGGGTGATATTTCATTTTCAAAAAAGTGGTGGCAAGAATTTGAATTTTTAAACCGTAATTTAATGCAACCGTTAAGGGGTTAAGGTATATGTCTGCGTTCGGAGCGCTTTTTTAAAAAATGTACAATAATAAATAAATACATATATTTTTAGTTCCATTTTAATACAGAATGATAAAAACAAATGCTAAAAATATTTTGATAAATTTTAAATAAGATGTTTCTCTTTTTTTGCCAATTTTTTAGCAAAATTTCATGCTTACGTCAGACAGCGTACACTCAATCCAAGTAAATATATTTCAATTTCCTTTGTACTACATACGCACAGGTGCCAACTCTCCTGTACCACAAAAATTTTATAGAAAAATTTACATTTTTTAATCGCCTTAATCTGCCTATTAAATAATGCAAAAATTTCTTTTAAATTTTTTATGCTAAAAAAGGTCTAAGAGTTGACAGCTATGCACACCACTACACTGGTGTCCAAAATTAAGGACCAATCACAAAAGGCTAATTTTCAAATACGCGAATACTCAAAAGGAAATAATATAATTCGAATAATTACTATCTCTATAGCACTGCTAGTCCATATAACATCTCATTCATGTCAAACATGGTCACAAATGTTACAGCCACTACGGTGAACAAGAAAATAGGAAATTCCATACATCTCATTATGAGTCTCAAATGATCGCTATATGCAGGGCTCGCAGCGTTCCTAAAATTTTCGCACTTTGCTACTACTAAATTAAAACGATAATCTTTGTTGTATAATTCTATTATAAATTTTAAAAGAATATACGTCGAAGAATTCTTATTTAAAATACTGGTAGAAAAGTGCGAAAATTTTAGGAACGGTGCGAGCCCTGTATATGTGACTTCACTGAGACTCACTGTGACTGCTGCTTTGTGACGAGTCGCCATGTGACTTTACAATGTAGTTACACTGTGACTCTCATGTGATTGTCATCTGTAGACTCAATTTCAAATTCATCGTGAACGCTGCATTGTGATAAGTTACCAAATAATGTCACATTAAAGTGAAGTCACTATTGTGCTTTTTTGTGAAAAGTCACCATGTGACTATAATGTGATATTATTTGGTGATTTATCATAATGCAACGTTCATGATGACTTTGAAATTGAGCCTAAAAATGGCAGTCACATGAGAGTCATAATGTAACTGCATTGTAAAGTCGCCTGGTGACTCGACACAAAACAGCAGTCACACTGACGTCTCAGTGGACTCACATATAGTGATCATTTGAGACTCATAATGAGACGTATGGAATTTCCTATTTTTTGTTTCACCGTAGTGACTGTGACACTTGTGACCATGTGTGACATGAATGAGATGCTATATCGACTAGCCTGTGCTGTAGAGATACTAATTATTTGAATTATATTATTTCCTTTTCAGCATTCGCTTACTTAAGAAATAGCATTTTGTGACTGGTCCTTAATTTTGGACACCAGTGTATTACACATACCTGTGCACTGAATTAGGAGTTTTACAATATCTTCAAAATTAACTGAAATATTTCAAAATCAGCCTACAATTACATATTTTTTTTTATAAAAAATAACATTTTTTATATTCGAGTACTTATATAATGATTACATTATCACATAGAGCTCAGATCAAAACACTGTAAGTAATATGAAAATCATTCTAACAAAATTTCACCGAAATATGTTTAAAACTTTTTACGTAATGGAGTTTATCGAACATGGAAATAACGGAATATTGATTTTAAAGAAACCGTGTTTAAATATTTTTTACCTATAACTTTTTTTATCTATTAAATTAGCCTAGAAGTGTCAATTAATGTAAATTACTGTTTTCACTTAAAAAACGTAAGAAAACCAAGCATTAGAGGCATTATTTAAATTTCTCCTGCCCTTCTTATGCCCACTTCAGGTATTTAGCTTATTACTTTCACTTTTTTTCTTCTTTATTGACCTTAACTCCTCTTTTGTAATCGTAGGAATAAAATTAAAACAGATTTGGAACATTAAAAGATTCTTCTTTCAAATATAACAATAAATAAATTTCGAAAATTTTCACGAAACGGCCATTTTAATGTGGGCAGATACCTTAACATGTAAGGGGTAGCAGGGGTAAACTTCCACAAGAATTTTTGTATTGAAGATTCAGTTTTCAAACACAGATTGTTTAATTTTGAAAAAAAGCAGAAATTTCTCTTATTAAATACTTGAGGAAGTTTGTGCATTAGGAATTAAAGCGGAGTTTTACTCAAATTCCTTACAATTTTCTTTTATCTCCCTTAACCCTTCAGTGCGCAGATTTGCATATATGCAAACAACAGTGTTTTGAATTTAATAGATTTTTTTTATTCGTATATATCTAATTCCCACCAGAAAATTAAAGTAGCAATATCTGCTTTAATTAATAACAGGCATTCCGTATTTAAGTAAAGCGAAATTCACCATTGAAACTTTCTGGTGTAAATCAGATTCTCTGAACTACGCAATTTCTAGAACGCATTCTATCATGGGAATTAAAGGGTCAAATGTTAAGTTTTATAAAACAAATAATAATATAAAAAAGGGTATTTGGAGACATACTTATTAAAATATTTACTAATTTGCATTATTTTCGCGTAAAACAGCCACACGACAGTAGTTTTTACTTATATTGCAGTTGTGCAACAGAAGAAAAGATTGACGTATTATATTAAAAATGTATCTCTGATTTTTTTTCATTATTTTTCCTGTGTAATAAACCTTTCTGAGAATCATATAATTTTTTCGAAACAAAATAAAAAATTGCGCATTTAAGGGTTAAAAAGTGTAAAAACGGGTTTTAATGAGTAAAAACAATAATAATTACCTGAAGATACAAATATTTGTTTAATTTAATTCATAACTATATTATGCAATCAGTGGAGGATCGTGACTGGATTTATTAGGGGCAGTAAATTCATAGCTGTCAGATTTATTCTTTTCTAACCACCGATTTTTAAAAGAAATCTTCCACTTCTTCCGAAGAAATATTTTGTTCATAAAAGGATGAAGTGATTGAATGACACTGGGATATACAAACGACTTTTTTAGAAATTAAAAACCTGTTACTTTAAACTTTCATTTTATTAAAATATTTTTGGTACCGTTTGTAAGTTTGGAATTAAAATTAGGTGGTCCCGTCAAGGAACCACTGCGTCGTAAAGGGTTAATGGCAGACATTTCTGCTAAGAAAAGAATAATTTTTTTCTGCCATGGATTTAGTGTCCCAAAAATAGCCAGTCACGAGCCGCCACTGCATGCAATACTCCTATTAAGACTGTACATGCTCTTTCCTACCAGTAATTTCCCGTTATTTTGTTTTCTTCCTAAAAAATTTCTAGGAGGTATTTATGGTCAAATTAGGCTTTGAAAACTAAACAGAAAAACAGGTAGAGCAGAGCAAGCCTAGATTGGGTAGCATAATTTGCCACTGAGTCATGTCATGCAGTGTAGCCAACTGCAGCTCGTGCTTGAACCACTATATAGTTACAGAAATTTTTGCCTTATTTTTTCGCGAGTATTCTCCGATTAAATAAGACGAAATTTTGTCTGATAAAATACTGGATCTACGCAAGCAACAGTTGATCACACTCATGTACTTATATTTTAACTACTTTTTGAATAATTAATATTATTAACACTTTACCGATCGCTATCATTTTTTATCAGTAAGGCCCACCTATCCGCTTTATTCTTGCATTTTTACAGCATCTAACTTTTCAGTGAGGACGACAAATTTTACGATAAACATGATATTTTTTAACTTGTTCTAGTATACGGCATAGAATCAATCAGAAGGTCGTTGCTATTCTACAATTCATTTGTACCATTCGAAATAAAATTGGATTTTCCCACACCACTTTCAAAACATCTTTTATTTTTCGAAAACTTTAAATTTCATGCCACACTTGCAAATAAATACATACATACACACCGGTTTTTGTGCGGTCTTTTGATGTGAGATTTGTTTACGCAGAATAGAATTTTTCTTTCCTAAAAATGCGTTCCCGTGTAAAAAAGTATTCCCGTGAAATGATAAAAGAACCTGTGAGTGGTAATTTGGGTTATGGGACTATGCCACTGAAGCACTATTTTACGTTTAATAAGGATAGAATTATTAAAAAGTCGACTCTGGTATCTTCAAATGATGAAAGCTATTTTCAACATGTTCACCGCAAGACGATGCATGTACTTTACATGGAACTATCAATATAGAAGAACTGACATATCCTTAACCCTTTCAGGGGCAACGTACTTGTCTTTATAAAATGTTGAAATAATTTATTGACACCAGTATTTACAAGAGAATTTATTTGTAAACAAATAAAAGTGTATTTTCGCATATTTAAAAAAGCTGAAATTTTCATTATAAAATTCCGGTGCCAATGTGGCAATTAGGGATTAAAATTAGGTGATGCCGTGACGGCATCACTGCTCTTCAAGGTGTTAAAATAATGAAGCTTCCACTGTAACCGATTTCGAAGGGATTGAGTATCGGTGGAAACTTCCACCAGCAAATTTAGATTCGAATTTTCTCTCTATTTAAACGCTTTGTTAATGCAAGATTTCAGATTTAAGTAATGTTCGAAACAGATTTTCATTTTTGCTAGTGGAAGTTTACTTTAACGGTAGTCATGCCCTGCGTTTCCGCCATACGTAAAACAAACGTTCCGACAACCAGTAAAACAAAGTAACTCTTCTACCAGGCAAACTGAAACCAGAAAAACAAATAGAAATGATCACCATATTTGTGAAAAAATATTTCCATGAATAAGATGCTTAAAAACGACAAAGTTTTCTATTCATTTTTACTGGTGGGAAGTTTGCTCCGGCGGAAATCAGAAGCTGTAGATCCGATTTTAACCCTAGAACTACCGGAAATTTTACTCAAGTTTTATAAAAACATTCTACACCAGAATTTTTACTTAAATCTATTTAATTTGTTTATTTAACTTATTATTGTCTGATTTATACATTTAGTTTGTTTTGAAGAAATTTTCTGGTTTGAATAGATATTTTGAATATACATGTCGGGTCCATTGGACCCTTCTGGTAGACAGAGGGTTAAAAAGCAGCCGCTATCTTGTGAACACCTCTTCAATTACTTCACTCGCAACTCGTAGACAGTACGCTGTATGTCTCCTCCTCTTTATTAATAACTCCATTGTACTTGACTACAAAGAACATATTTAAATATCTACATTTCGAAAAAAAATTCATGTCTAAAATAAGCAAATCAAATATTTGAAAATATTCTTAATGGGGAGGTTATTTTTTTATCTTATTACGAAAAGCAATTTTTAAATAAATTGTGAGGATTTACCTATTTTCATTGTGAGATTTTTATGTGGTCACTATCACCCTCATACAAAAAAATTAATATGCTGCAAAACATTATTAGTTAACCCCTTCAGGGGTAAAGTACTTCTGTTGTATAAATGTAAAAATGATTGAATGACACCGGTATTTATGAACAAATTTATAAGAAAGTAAGTAAAAGCTTTTCTTTGAGTGCATTATATAAAGAAAAAATTAATTCCTTAATTCTGATGTCAATGTGGTATTTGGGAATTAAAATTAACTGGCATATGCCTTTCGAGTGGTTATAGCCGTAGCTCCAAAATCTGACGCTTTTTAGTACCACAAAAAATTAATAGAAATTTTTGCCTTATTTAATCGACAGATTATGGCGAATAAAAAGGGAAAAATTTACTATTAAATTTTTGTGGTACGGAAAAGCGTAAGAATTGGCATATAATAATACTTACAGTAAGCCGTGATGATGGTCCAATCACGTGTGCTGCTGCTCCCTGGGATAGGAACCTGCTAGACGGAGCCAGCCGCTAGCAAAGATGTTCGGTTATCCTCATCTAACCCAGCAAAGAAAGAAACAGTGGGCCATCAGCTGGAAAAAAGATGGCAGCCAGCAGTGCTATCAGCGGTAAAGTGCAAGGGTGCCATTATTTAAACCTGTCTAAAAGTGTCCAAGCCGAGTGCAGCTGGCCCATCAGTGATGGCCAACAGCAGGCCAGCATTGGTATGCCATCACATTACTTCAATCCGGCACTTTTCCTGCAGTGCTAGCACCTATCCCACTGCTATTCCTTTGCTGGCCCAGCACTTTCCCTTACAGAAATTTCTTATAGAATTCTATAAAAAACAAAGTATTATATAATTATGGCTCTTTTTTCTATAAGCTAGTTTCACCAAGAGCTATAGAAGCGTTTATAATAGAAATGTCTATAGAAATATCTGAAATGCATGAGGTCACCCTCCCAAGTACTGACCGCACTCGATGCTGCTTGGTTTTCATGATCGGACATAAACAAGTGCATTCAGCGTACGCCGCGATTGCTCGTAGTTTTCAAGCTCTCATTATACTATTTCAAGTTTGCTTCTTTTGTGATTTACTTTCCCAATCATTAAACTGGCATAGAAATTATTCTATTGTATAGAAATCCTATGTATTTTATACGCTTTTTTTTTTGTTGTTGATTCTGAACTGCGTAAATTATGAAAACCGAAATCCTTTGTAACCTAGTAACACCAGATTTAAGGAGAAAAGAGAAAGCGCGTTGAAATATAAAGAATTTATTTTTTTATTCATTTACTTATTTATTTTGTTGGTGGCAGTGATGCTATATTTTTTACAGTTTCAAAAACAATTAGCTTCACAGCTTAAATTGTGTTAAGATATTCATTTCAGATTTGTGTTCAAATACTCAATGTCTTCGATATTCGCAGCGCCACCTAGCGTAAGGGTTCCCAGCAATAATACTGCAAAAGTTCGTGCACTTCCATGTAGTGGTGGGCCAGCGCATGAGATAAAATGGATGCCCACTAGAATTTTATCTGATGATTTCCAACAGTAAAGTTGACTGAAGCTCTCCAGCAGTGGTCATGCAGTGGTAGACCATCAGCCAGCACTTCTCCATCATTGCCAGCACCTATCTTGCTGCTGGCCAGCAATTTCCTCTTTGCTGGGAAGTATTTTATTTTAGGTACTTTGTCCAGTCTCTCCATAAGACGTAATTCTTCAAGATTCACAACGCGAACTAATTAATTTATAGAGTTAATGTTCTTAATTACTTTAATTGCTCTATATTTCCCTACGTTCAAGAGCAGGATCACGATTCCTTCCCTTTGGAAGCTCTGTTTAACCGACTTCCAAAAAGTTAGGAGCGAAGACTGAACCTTTTTCCTCAATAACCTCATGTTGGAAGTTAATTATTTTGGCTTGCTAACCGGCTTTTAATTAGTTGGCCTATAACTCACCAGCAGGTTGGAGGGGGGGGGGGAGAGACCTAAACTTTCACATAAATTATAAAATCAGATTAAATAATTTAGATAACGAAGTTGATTTAGTGGTATTCCAAAATTAAAACGCTTAACAGTTATATTTCATTTAACTTGGGGGTCTTCAACATTTTAGACGGAAAATCATTTGCCAGCACAAATTCCAAAATGTGATCGTCCCCCTTTTTAATCTCAAAGTTATTGTCATCAAATAAGGCAAATTTTTCTGTACTAAAATAGCGGTACCTTTAGTCTTACGGGCTATACGTTGAAGAACCAAATTTAGCTGTTAAGTTTCAACCCCGGTCTAATCAACCCTGTCAGTCAAATATTATTGTCGGCAAAAGCGACACCCTTTTTATGAGTACTGAGGGTGTGTACAGTCGCTGCCATCGAAATACTCAAGGCCAGAGGACATGAGTTGTAACGTCATCACTAATCGACCGACTTCTCACTAGTGTTCGAATTCACACCGGAAAATTTTGAATAGCAATTTTTTTTTAATTTATTTGTGGAATATTTATCATCTTATAACACAATAATAACTATTTAAAATTACTGGTGAGAATTCGGAATTCCTAAATAAAAATTCAGCTTCATGCGGAATGTTTGGGATGCATTCGCCGCATCTGGCTGATTTTTTATTGGTGGATTCCAAATTCTAACCAGTATGTTTAAATAGTTATTATTGTTTTATAAGATGATAGATATTCCACAAATAAAATAAAATTACCATTCAAAATTTTCCGGTGTGAATTCCAACATTAGTGAGAAGTTTGCCTATTAGTGATGACGTCACAACTCGTGACCTCTGGCCTTTAGTATTTCGATGGCAACTGTACAGTTCACAATATATCACAATTAATTAATAGAAATTGTGCCCTTATTAAATCACAGAAATATATTACATATCGTACGATTAAATAGGGCGTTTACAAATTGTGCTATTCAAATATTAACCCATTTCGTCGAAGAATTATTTCTTGTTATTTTATCCAATTTACTCGACCGTTACAACATTTTTAAATAGTAATATTCGCCTTATTTAGTCTGCCATTAAATAAAGCAAGTGAAAAGGGGGACAATGAAAGCAATCTGAAGAAGAAAATAAAAAACCTGCCCAAATGGCAACACTTCTTGGCATGAAATCCTGCCACTGGGATAATAATGTCTAGAAAGAAAATATCGAATCTAAAATACTTGGCTCATATCCCTTGTAAATTCTAAAGAGTGTGTTCACCCTTTATAGAACCTCTAATAAATTCTCTTTTATCACATAAAAATTTTACGCTTTATTTTCATAAATGTTCCCAATCTCTATGCGCGTTTACCAAAATTTATTTCTATTAAAATTAAGTAGTATTTTAACAGTTATTCGTATTTCAAATGTTTATCACTGGTGCATGAAAATCTTTTGGAGTAATAAATAGTTTTAAAAAGAGTCTAGAATATATATCGTATCTTTTCAATAAAACTCAAAGCCGTATACTTTGCAATACAAAAGAAGAAAGTTGAGAAAACTTTTGTCGTTTTAGATTTTCGATTCGTTACGGTTAAGAATTAAGGAAATCTCAGTTTTCTTCACCGGAGTGTATAATCATTTCACGGATTGGAGAATGCTCAGTCAATATCTTTCACGGAAACTTCATAAGTTTTCTTCACATTTAAAAATTTAACAGTTCAAATTTAAAAACTGAAAAAAAACGTTATTTCAAAACATTAGAACCTAGTGTAGAAGTTTATATCAAGAAGATGAAGTGGATAAATAGGCAAAAATAAAGAAAAGAAGAATGTTTAAAAAAAGTCTTTTTTACATTATAGGGGAGGGTAGTACACAGTGAGACGAAAATTATTATTACTTAATGAATGGCGACGATTTTTATTCTTTTGAAAAAATTTTTGCTATATCTTTAAGCTACACAAATACGCTACACATTCATATATAAATGGTTTTAAAAAAGTTACTTATAAAAGCATAGAAGCAGCATAACGGAGTATCGAAAATTGTCTCACTGTGTACCACTTGTGGTACACAGTGAGGCAATATAAATCGTACATTTTTACACTCTATCGTTAATTTTCTGCAGTTTATTATTTCTAATTAATATTTCTAGATTTTTAAAATTTAAAAAATATGAGCCTCTGTTGGACAATGGAAGACCTTGGGCTACCTTCATGCAAATCTTCAGCCTCTCACGTTTAGTACATTTCTCTAGCCATCGCACACCCATACACACACACACAGAAAGAGAGAGAGAGAAAAAAACCTTCTTTTATTAATAAATAACTTTTTTACATCAGAAACACATAGTAGGTACACAATGAGGCACGTCTCATTGTATACCACGATTGCGTGTCTCACTGTGTACTTTCGTTACGTTGTAACAAAATGGTTGCCACATCTGTTACATCAATTTCATCGCTTTAAAAAGTTTATATCGTTTTGTCGAAATAGTCTATTATTAGACACGACTAGGTTTGGTCAAGTACATATATGTCATATTGAAGGAAATAAACTCTAAAATAGACGTTTATGTAACTTTAACCACTATGAAATAATGAATTATTTACTATTTATTTTTTCGGACGAGTAACTGAAGTGCCGAAACTACACCCACGTGTTCCATAAGATGAGGTCGTTATGTGTGTCTGCCAGCTTGGAGAAAAAGTTACAACTATATGCCAAAGTGGCTGCTGTCTCACTGTGTACTACCCTCCCCTACTTTCAAATACATTTTCGGAAGCAATTTCTGATCATTTTTATAATATTTGTTTTCTAGCCCTACACTGGGCAGTGATGAATAAATATAACAATTAAAATCCATTCTTTAATAATCAAATTAAATTCCAATCAACCACTAGAGTTAAATAAATTTATTCTCCTTATGTAATTAATGAAATCTGATAATAATTAACACTAGAAAGACGGGAAATTATACTCAAGTTTCATAAAACTATTTTACCCCAGAATGTTTATTTAAAAGTGTGTAACTTATTTGTTTAACTTGTTCTTTCTTTATTCATTTTAAACTTATTTATAAAGAATTTCTGGCTCGAACCGAGATATATTCAGTTAGTACGGGCCAAAATGGCCCTTCACTTTCATTTTAGTGTTAAGGCGAAGAATTTCACATTAAAATTTCTCCTATCTAACTCTAAATATGAGTATGAAAAAGATACTTACAGGAGAAAAAAAAATCGTGCGTTGTAGGGTTAAAATTCGAAACGGATTTATTAACATCTTGCGCTGTATGACGCACGTGATAAAGCACAAGACATCGCAATGTAGCCCAATGTACGTCATGGTATTTCGGTCATTTCCGACAATGATGTATGGCTGATTTTTTAATCAGGCATTCCGAATTCGACCCAGAAAGTTTAAACTTTTATTTTTGCTTTACAAGAGGATCGGTTTTCCATAAATAAAGTAAAAGAAAATTACCAATTAAGTTTTTTGGTGTAAATTCAAAGTTTCCAAAAAAAAATCTACCAGATGCGGCAACACAGGTGGCTAGTGACATACATCCGCTAACAGCGTTAGAGCGCAAGGGGTTAAGGTACCACTAATCAATCCACTTTAATCAAATCGAAAATTTCAGCCATTGTCTTGTTTTGTTATTTTGCTCCAATAAAGGGAGATTTGCTTATAGAAAAAAAGGGGTGGGTAGCATTTTTATCTGACATGGAATAAAGATTTGGCTTTTTTTGCGTGTTATTTATTATCATTTGAAGAATATTTAATTTTTTTAAATCTAAAAAGGATGGCGTGGCTCAAGTTGTGTGGGTGGATGTCTAGCGTGTGCGCTGTGCACTTCCAATCAGGTGGGTCCCGATAGATCACCAGAGTCATTTGCATTCAATTTTTGTTGATGATTATGAAAGTAAATGCGGTTGTCCGGGGCTTTAATCACTTTGAGGTCAAAAATCTGAAAACCAACAAAGTGGCGGTCATTTTAAAAGAAAATTCTATTTTTGATCCCTTTTTTCGCAATTTCATGTGCTTCTAAAAATGTTTATTTTTTATTAAAATGGCTCAAAGCGGTCCAAGCTCCAATAAATTATGTTCCCTTAACCCCTTAACGGTTACAGTTAAATTACAGTTTAAAAATTCAAGTTCTCATTCGCACCACTTTTTTGAAAAAGAAATGTTCACCTTTTTTAATGACAGGTAAAATGATACCATAATAAAGCCAATTACACTATTCCATAAAACTGGTGGGAATTAAACAAAATCTGAATAATCTGAATAAAAGACACAGCCCGTGAATACCACGGCAGCGAGAACTAAGGAGTTAAATTTAATAAAACATGGCAAGATCGATTTAATAAACTTTGCATCCTGAATCCGCCCATTTTGAAAAAGTCATTTTGGATAAAATGCGTTTCTAAGTGCTCTGAAACGTTTAAGCCTGCGGACTCGTTGTGCTTAACCCTTTCAGGGGCATGTAATTGTGTTTCTGTAATGTCAAACTCACACCGGAATCTTTCAAAAGTTTCATTGCAAAATAAGAAAAAGCAATTTTGCGACCCTATTTTTTTCCACCAAAGTTAGAAAAGGAAAATTTAATGAAATTTTTCTGTTGCAAATCTTCATTAATCGTAGGTAGGATATAATATATCCCACCGCCCCTCAAGGGGTTAAACATTAAATAAGTACACAAGGACTTCGAGTTCGGCCAAACCGTTGTACAGGGATAATCTACAGACTATCGGAAATAGAAAAAGACAAAGAAAAAAAATCGATATTTTTTAACCGAAATAAAAACAAATCCACAATTAAATATAAAATAAAATGTTTAGATATGGAAATTTTATTAAGATAAATTTGATAAGATAAATTCCATATTTTGTTCAGCAGCGTTCATAACATAACCCTTCTATTATTGTCCTTTAAATTACAGAATAAACTATATTCCAGAGATGAGGTTCTTTCCCAACTAATAAGTAACAATTTTACACTAACCCATAGACCATAAATTTATATCAAAACCATTTGCTGTAGGTAGGGGTGCCCAGTCGTTTTGCCTGAAAGACGTTTGTCACCACAATTTCCGAACGCCTTATTTAATCCTCCGTCGCTAATTTTTTACGCTTTTCTGTTACCACTAACTATTAATAGACTTACTTTTCTTAATCGCCGAAACCAGCTTTTCAATAAAGCAAAATTTACTGTTAAATTTTAGTGGTAAGAAAAAAGCATAAAAGTTGAGTATGTATATTTAACCCTTTGAGGGACGGTGGGATATACTATATCCCACCAACAATTAATGAAGGTTTGCACCAGAAAAATTTTATTTTGTTTTTCTTTTCTAACTTCCACTGGGCAACCGTGCCCCAACATTTACTAACATACTTTTGAACACTATCTTTTCTAAATACTTATCGTTTTATTATGCTTTCGTTTAATATTAATTTAACTTACGGGAGTTATAATTGCATCACAACATTTAACATTCTGATAGTTTTTAATTTTCTATTTTAATGTCCTTGTAGCGCAATTGGATAGTGCATATGGCTGTTAACCATGGGGTTACCGGTTCGAGTCCGGTCAAGGACGAACTATTATTTTTTTCTCAGTAAGTTTAGAGATTTCAAGGACCCATTTGGGAGAAAGTTATGCAATAAGCAATTATTATAAATTAAATCAGCTCCTAGTTCGTTATGGCAATAGATAATTATTTAATGATTCTACATTACTTCTAATGAATTTTAAAACTACTGCTACACTCAATCTTTTGTAGAGTTTAATAAAATTTAGTACTAGTTTAAAACATTGGTTTAACATATATTTCACTGAAATAATAAAATTAACTTGTAATACGATGAATTCAAACTCGTAATTCGAATAATCATATACTTTCTAGACATTACAAAAGTATCTTTCAATATCTGATTGATCCCCTTCCCGTGAAATTTATACTTTATGTCACATGTTATTCTCACATTTATGCACCAATCATTAAATTTTTTTTTAACTTGCGCCCCCTATGATTATATGAAATTGAATGGAACGAGACCTTTTTTTCATTAGTGTTTGCTTTTCTTTGAATGTGTGAAGACGTTTTTACACTTAAGATAATATGGATGGTTCTCAAGATGGATATTCTACTATATTAAACGAGGATGTATCAAGATTAAAGGATCAAGACATGAGATTAACAGTACGACCTAAAGCAGAACCCGTTTCAGATAATGAAGTGGAATCCTCTGTATCAAAACTGAAGTCACCTTTTTTATATACTATTTGCAACAAGTCCTTTTTAAGAAAAGGTAATTTAAACCAACATTTGGCCATACATTCAGAGGAGAAAGACCATTTGTATGTGACATCTGTCAAAAAACATTCTCTAGAAAGGCTGTTTTGAAACGCCATAAATTATCTCACATGGGATTAACAGTGGAACCTCTTTCAGATAACGAAGCGGAATCTTTCTCATCAGAACTGAAGAAGCAGAACCCGTCTTGTATGTCTACTATTTGCAGCAAATCTTTTTTACGAAAAGAGAGTTTAAAACGACATTTGATCATACATTCAGGAGAACAGACCCCGTCTTATATCTGTACTATTTGCAGCAAATCTTTTTTACGAAAAGACACTTTAAAACGACATTCAATCATACATTCAGGTGAAAGATCACAGAAATCATCCTATATGTGTACTATTTGCAGCATATCTTTTTTACGAAAAGACACTTTAAAACGTCATTTTATGATTCATTCACGAAAATTAATTAAAATAAACTAAAAACATTAAATTTTTGATACATTTTTAAGAAATATATAACTTGAATTCTACTTTTAAAATATTATAAACATATGTCATATCGTTGAATTTCGAATTATTATATCCAATCATATTCCTCTCCTTTCAAACATAATTCATATTTTAATTTCTTATATAAGATATTTACTACTATTTTTCTTTTAAGGTAGATATGTGTTATTAGTAACACACAACAGTGAAGTCATCAGTCAAAGTATTTAAACACATAGTTTAATTACATGACTCTTAAATCAACTTTACCTAAATTTAATTTTTTTTTTCATTTCTTATCAAATGAATCACAAGTTAACTTTATTTTATATTAACACTAGAACGGCGGGAAATTTTGCTCAAGTTTTATAAAAATATTTCACATCAGAATTTTTATTTAGATCTATTTAACTTATTTATTTAAGTTATTTCAGCGCAGCATATGTTAATCTTATATTATAAAAAAAATTCTGGTTCGAATCGAAATGTATTCATTCGGCAAGGGTCAAAATGACCCCTCGCCGCCGTTCTAGTGTTAAAATCCTGAAGTCAATCTTTCATCTCGACTTTGAGTTTATACATCATCTTATCAAAATGCATAAATGATTCTTTGTCTAAACATATAAAATAATTTGAATATCTATACGTTTTTTAAATTATTTCTCTGTCTGTCTATAACTATTGAAAATGATTAATAAATATTATATAAGTGAAGCATATTTTATCTTTTATTTTTTATTCTAACAACATTTCAAATTTTATCTAAGAAATTATATTCAATTAAGAAAATAGTTACTGAGTATTCATATAATATTTTACTAAAAAGAAAATAAATATCATATTTAAAATTTTGTTTAAGTAATTACAAAACATTTAATATTTTTACATAATATTTAGTAAGTATTTAACTAATATTTTACTAAAATGAAAGTAAATATCATATTTCAAATTTTGACAAAGTAATTGTGTTCAACTAATATTATACTAAAAAGAAAAAAATAAATACAATATTTCAAATTTTGTCTAAGAAATTGTATTCAATTAAATAAATAGTTATTAAATATTCATATAATATTATACTAAAAAGAAATATATATATATAATATTTCAAATTTTGTATAAGTAATTGTGTTCAATTAAGTAAATATTTCAAATTATGTTTTCAGTAATTGCAAAACATTTAACACTATTTCAACATGATATTTACTAAATATTCAACTAATATTGTACTAAAAAGGACAAAAAATTTATAATATTTCAAATTTCCTCTAAGAAATTGTATTTAACTAAGTAAATATTTACTAACTATTCATATAATATTGTACTAAAAAGAAAAAATAAATATCATATTTAAAATTTTATCTAAGTAATTATATGCAATTAAATAATAGTTACTAAGTATTCAGCTAATATTATACTAAAAAGAAAAATAAATATTTCAAATTTTGTTTAAGTAATTCCAAAACATTTAATAATATTTCTACATAATATTGACTAAGTATTCATATAACATTTTACTAAAAATTGCATTCAATTAAATAAATAGTTACTAAGTATTCATATAATATTATACTAAAAAGAAAAAATAAATATCATATTTCAAATTTTGTCTAAGAAATTGCATTCAATTAAGTAAATAGTTACTAAGTATTCATATAATATTATACTAAAAAGAAAAAAATAAATATCATATTTCAAATTTTGTATAAGTAATTGTATCCAATTAAATAATATTCACTAGGTATTCATATAACGTTTTACTAAAAATTGTATTCAATTAAATAAATAGTTACTAAGTATTCATATAATATTATACTAAACAGAAAAAATAAATACAATATTTCAAATTTTGTCTAAGAAATTACATTCAATTAAGTAAATAGTTACTAAGTATTCATATAATATTATACTAAAAAGGAAAAATAAATATCATATTTCAAATTTTGTATAAGTAATTATGTCCAATTAAATAATATTTACTAAATATTCAACTAATATTACACTAAAAAGAAAAAATAAACATAATATTTCAAAATTTTGTTTAAGTAACTGTATTCAATTAAGTAAATAATTACAAAATATTCAGCTAATATTATACTAAAAAGAAAAAATATATAATATTTCAAATTTTGTTTAAGTTCTGGCAAAATATTTAAAAAAATATTTAATAATATTACTATATAATATCTACTAAGTATTCGTAAAATATTTTACTAAAAAGAAAAATAAATGTCATGTTTCAAATTTCGTCTAAGTAATTATATGCAATTAAGTAATACCCGTAAGGCATGGTGACGTCACGGCGACGTCGTTGTGAAGTCACACTGTGATTTTGTGACCGTCGATGTGACGTCACGTGACGTCGATGTGACGTCATAGTGACTAGAATGCGAGGTCGTTATGGCCGTTTTAGAGGTCGTTTGTGACGTCACATTGTGACCACTCTGTGAAGTCACTTTGTGACAAATTTGTGAAAAGTGTGTCATTTGTGATTATTTTGGCATTAACTTTGTGACTAACCTGTGACGACAGCGACAATGCTTTGACGTCACACTGTGACTAATTTGTGAAATATGTGTCATTTGTGACGAACTTGTGATAAACAATGTGATGATTTCAAATGAAAATCAAATTTCAAATTAATTGCTTAAAAGGGCAAATGCCAACATAGAGAAAAAGATTCCAAGCCGGGACTCGAATCCGGACCATCAGTGTAGCGCACTGACATTCTACCGACTAAACCACATGGAACGAGACCCAGCCTGGAAAATTTCTTACTAGTGCATGTTGGCAAGGCTACAAACGCAGCACAAGATGGAATATTTATCGTGAGCTGCCAACATCGGGTAAACACGAAACTTAATTAAATCCAGCATCGATTCAAACTATATAAATACTTGGAAATTTTTCCATAGAGAACCATTCGCCTTGCATACAATATTTCAAATAAAAATCAAATTTCAAATTAATTGCTTAAAATGCAATTTTAATTTGAAATTTGATTTTCATTTGAAATATTGTATGCAAGGCGAATGTTTCTCTCTGGAAAAATTTCCAAGTATTCATATAGTTTGAATCGCTGCTGATTTAATTAAGTTTCGTGTTTGCCCCATGTCGGTGGCTCATGATAAATATTCCATCTTGTGCTGCGTTTGTAGCCTTGCCAACATGCACTAGTAAGAAATTTTCCAGGCTGGGTCTCGTTCCATGTGGTTTAGTCAATAGAATGTCAGTGCGCTATACTGATGGCCCGGATTCCAGTACCGTTATGGAATTTTTTTCACTATGTTGGCTTTTGCGCCTTTTAAGCAATCAATTTGAAATTTGATTTCCATTTGAAATATTGTTTGCAAGGCGAATGTTTCTCTCTGGAAATATTTCCAAGCATTAATACAGTGATGATTCTTGTTATAAACACTGTGATGAATTTTAAAATAAAGTTTTGTTTGAAATATACAATATTATCTTTTTACCGTACTTTTTAGCAATGTATCGCTATTTTGGAGTCCTATTCTTCTAAAATACTTTTAATTTTTACACTGAAAAAAAACAATGCTTATCAACTGGCATCCTTTTTTATTAAGTTCTAAGCTTGATCTTGAGTTCAAGCTTTATATTAAGAATGTTTTGTGTGTTGTGATTTGTTATTATTTTATTAAATACGAACATGGAGTCTAACGGATATTAATACATTTCCTATTTAAAGAAGAATAAGATAAGCCATATTTATTTAAATTTTTTATTCCCGTGTATATTGTATTTTGTTGATATGAGCTAAATAGATTTGGTATGATTTATAGGAAATGACTGATCTGGGAAATAGAAAAAACAAGTAAGAAAAATCATGCGTTAAGCATAGATTATAAAGCACTTTCCAACGCTTCCTGAATGCTTTAACTAGACATCGTAATTTAAGGAAATAACGTAAATAAGATAACTAAGCAAATATTTTAGAAAACGCATAAAACATTTGAAAAACTGATTTCAGCAGTTACCGTTCATAGCCAAATATGTTTTCCAATTCTTTTGAATAGCCCTGTATTTAATCTGTAGATTGATATATACTACTATATAATGTAAAAATTTAGTTTAGCAAGAAAATGCATAACAGGTTGAAATTCTCATTCAAAAATTTATACTAATATATAAAAACATACTTCAATACATTTGTACAACCCTGTAGTTTACCTAGAATCTTTATTACACGCCACTATTTAGTTAAAATTTCATTCAAATTAAAACACTCTTAAAACTGCTGAAATCACATTTCCAGAAATTATAATTTATAGACGGCCATATATCCATTTCCTTGCGTGACCCTGTGCATCATTTTATCCATATTCTACAAACATTTCTTAGTAAATTAAATGCAGTTCAACATAAAAATCCATAACTCATCTAAAAAACACCTTTAAGCAATTTGCGCCCATATACCTTAACTCTTACGTATACTTTTGTGTAGCCTTGTATATGAATTATAGCTTTTATATACACCATATACTATGCATAAATATAGTGGATCATAAAAGCGCATATTATAATTAAAAATGCATTTCCAGCAATTATCGCTAATGAACAGTACAATATCAACTTTTATAAATATCATAAATTATAAATATTTTTTTATAAATATTATAAATATCAAATTTAAAAAAGTATAGTAAAGCAGTTTAATCTATAAACTTGTTATCAGGCATGAAAAACAATTTATTTCAATGCTTAATTGTCATATTTTATTTTTTAATGCGAAGTATCGAACGTGTATCAAAACGTAGAAAATGAGTTTACAATCGAAGAAAATTTAATAACTGATTCTGAATGTCTACAATTAAATGTTTGATTAAAATCACGAACAGAAAAAACGTGCTTACATACAATTTAAAAAAATAAATATACCAATTTGAAAAACACTATATAATTAGTATTTATAATTGTACTATTAAACAACAACAAAGTACAATAGATAAATTAAATGTATTATTAGATTTAACAATTTCTAAAAAATCTCTCCATATGTTACAAGGAATTCCTATTATTTTATAATTTTGGCAAATGTTAAATCTGAAAACATTGATATGAAGATTTAGGATTTTAAATAATAATTTAAAATATTATTAGCAATGCAAAAAGTCTTTCAAAAGTTTCACTAATAGTATGTAAAACGGCATTTCCCATTCAGTATAATGTTAATTTCTAATCTGAAAAACAATCCCAGAACAGTCTCTTTCTATAGGTATAATATAAAACTATTTAACTCATCTCACCAAATATACAAAACAGGAACAAACAATTTAAATTAAATAAGACTTACTTTTTGAGCTCCATAAATTAATTATTAATATCCGTGTGTATCCGAAAATGGCGACGTCTTTTTCTTCCATTAAAAAAAGCACACGCAAAAGCTTACATTTTAGACTAGTAACTTACCGCATCTGTTCTCTGAACAATAAGTTCTCTGTTTACCCTGCGGTATCGTGGCAGACGATTTGGGGCAGGTGTGAGTTTATTTCCTTTTATATAAACAGATATGGAACTTATATGTGCAATCATTTTATGAGACTGTCTGTATTTAAATTTTTATATTTGAAGAATTTTCCAATGTATTTTACCTTTTCTTTTTATCAGTTTTAACCCCCCCCCCCCTCCCTTTTTCTAAGTAAAGATTGTTTCACACAAATACAAAATATCTTCCTAAAAAATAAAAAGATATAAATAAATATCGAGGATAAAAAAAATTTCTTTGTCAATCGTCATTCTTTTCATGTTAATTTCCTGTAAAATAAAACAATTCGTAAAATAACTTTTTTTTAGAGTCATATCTCTAAAACACAAATTTCAAATACGAATAATAAATTATATCATGGGTTTTGCATAAATTTTGTATTATTTTTATTTATTCGGAAAATGCTAATTTTATTTTAAAAGTCTGAAAGAAGTAGAATTTTTTAAAAAATAGTTACTTAAAATAGGTACACTAACAGGAAAAAATATGACTTGAATGCAAATTATAAAGCAAGAAATGTATGTATGACTAAACTCTGAAGACTCTTTCTACGTGCTCATTAAAAGCTGCAGACTTAACTATAATAGAATTTTTTTAGTTTCAAGCCACAAAAGTGTTTCGAATACCAGTGGTCGGTAAAAATAAATTAAAAATTTTCCTTCCTGCAAACTAAATATGTAAAGTGTATATATTTAATATTCCTAATTCTAAATATGTTATCCAAATTGCTCCAGCACGTACCATTTTTCCGAGAAACACTTTTATAATAATAAGAATAAGAGAAGGGTTATTATATTAAATTGCAATACTAGATAAAATTGAAATCAGGAAAAAAGTATACTTTCACACTCTTAGATATCAAATTGATAAAATATAGCATGGAAATCTAGTTTGTTGATACTTGTACCGTGCATTTTACTTTATATGCCCCCCCCCCCCCCACCATCTTTTCGTGTCTGAATTTACTACTTGCTACCCACTAATATATTTTCATTCCTTATGCCGCTGTAACGAGGGCCTTTTTAAAACATTTCTCTTCATTTTCAAAGATTTTTGAAGTTCATATTTTTCTCACACTGTGACTTACAATATGGGTTACAATTTTTTACAATTTATTACAATTTTGTTTTGTGAGTGTGTCGTGACCTACATTACATGCAGTGACATAACAATTCTTTTTTATTGCCAGAAAAATAAAATTTTACAGTAACAACATGTTTTGAAGATTTTTTGTAATTTTTTAAAGTTTTCTAAGAAGTTCACATCTCATTCACAATGTGACATCACTGAGTGGTGGCATTTCGGTCACAGATGTGACGTGACCACAGTGACTCACAGTGACGTCACAACGACGTCACTGTGACCATGCATGCTATGAGGGTAGTTACTAAGTATTCAACAAATATTGTCTAAGCATTCAACTAATATTGTACTAAAAAAGAAAAAATATATATAATATTTCTAATTTTATCTAATTTTATCTGTTCAATTAAATAATATTTACTAAGTATTCATATTTTACTAAAACAAATCATACAATAGTGAAGACATCAGTCAAAGTGTTTAAACACATAGTTTAATTAAATTACTCTTGAATCAACTTCACTTAAATTTATTTTTTCAATTTCTTATCAAATGAATCTTGAGTTAACTTTATTTTATTAATTTCATATTAAATTCCTAAAGTTATCCATTAAATAAGTTAATTTCCAATACTTTTAATATATTAGAACGTTTAATATATCACCCACCGTTTGTATAAACAACTGTCATTCCCTTATTAATAATGAATATTATCATATGTTAGCATACAATTCTTCAAAAAAGGATAAAACCATTAACGTAATATATATCATTCACCCTGTATATAAAAACTATTATCTTGTGTTACCATACTATTCTTCAAAAAAGGATAAAACCATTCACATAATATATATCACTCACCTTGTATATAAAAACTGTTATCACACGATACTTCAAAAAGGATAAAACCGCCGTGCAAAATGAATTGTTTAAAACAAAACGTATTCCTATCCTCTTTAATCCGTGTGTTTATTTTTCATAGTGTTCGAGTATGGTACTCCTATTACAACTTTTAAAGGAATGTTATAATTTGTACATGTATAACTAAAGAAATAAACAATCTCATAACAATTAAAAATGTATAACATACCTATAAAATATCCTACTAAAAATCTTAATACTATGATTCATACCTTTCAAGAATTAAAAAAGTTAATACTATTCTTCGAAAAAAGAATGAAACCGTTAAAATAATGCATATCATATCAATCAATTAATCCATCAGTCATATCAATCAATCAATCATATCATATCATTACTAAAATGATGTTTATTTTGCTATACCTTTTAGAACTTTTAATAGAGTGTTAGAGTATAATTTGCATATGTATAGCTTAAGAAAACAACAATTCTTTAATAAATAAAAAATATAACATAGGTTTAAAACATTAAATTAATAATCTTAATATTATAATTCATATTTTTTAAAATTAAAAAGTTTAAAAAAACTTTATAAAATTTAAAAATTAAAACTTTGAAAGTAAAAAACTTTTACAAAATTTAAAAATTAAAACTTTGAAAAAAAAATTTATAAAATTTAAAAATTAAAACCTTGAAAGAAAAAAACTTTTACAAAATTTAAAAATTAAAACTTTGAAAAAAAACTTTTTAAAGTTTAAAAATTAAAACTTTGAAAGAAAAAAACTTTTATAAAATTTAAAAATTAAAACTTTGAAAAAAAAAATTTGAAAGAAAAAGACTTTTATAAAATTTACAAATTAAAACTTTGAAAAAAAAAACTTTATAAAATTTTAAAAATTAAAACTTTGAAAAAAACTTTATAAAATTTTAAATTAAAACTTTATAAAATTTAAAAAATTAAAACTTTGAAAAAAACTTTATAAAATTTAAAATTAAAACTTTGAAAAAATTATAAAGTTTACAAAATTAAAAAAATTAAAACTTTGAAAAATTTAAAAAAATTAAGTTATCAAAATTAAAATAATATTTAAAAAACTTCATAAATTAAGTTTCCAAAAGTGAGTTTACCTGCTTGTACATGTACATGACTTTCAACATGTTATAGTTTAATACATATCTTCTTTTTTATCGTATAGAAGCAATAGGTTTATATATATATATATATATATATACACACATACATACATATATATACTTAATAGAAATATTTTTAAGTAAAAAGAAAAAAGAAAAAGGTATAATAATTAAAATTAAAAAATAAATATAGAAGTTTTCCAAAATTTCAAAAATAAAAATCTAGTTTTAAAAAAATTAAAAAAAAATTTCAAAAATGTTTTTAAAAAGTTCAATTAGATTTAAAATAAAAGTATTCAATCATATCAATCAATCAATCAACCAATCAAGATTTCAAATACAAGTAATCAATGAATCATATTAAGTCAAATTCAAGTCAATTCTAGTATTACAAGTTAGCAGAAAAAATTACAATTTATCAAAAGTGAGTTCGCGTATCTATCTGTATATAAGACTTTAAAACTTTCACTATGTTTTCGTTTAGTATATATGTATTGTAACTTTCACTATGCTTTAGTTAAATAATTATAAATCTTTATGTTATCATCCTACCCTCACTATATCCTATAATTATAAACTTCGAAACGTTGAAAAGCGATATATTAATAAGTTCCTCAGTTTAAAAAATTAAAAATATTAAAAAAAATTTTTAATTTCTATTGTCTATTATTTTTATGTCCATTATTTTGTAAAATCTTAAGTAACATGTTATTATATATTTGCAAGCAAAAATCCTATTAAATAACTTTCTTACTCTAGTGAACAAAGATTGATTTTTATACTGCTAAAGTGTGATCATTCATTGTTTAACTGGATAATAATATATTTAGAAGTAACTTAAATTTCCTATAAAAGCGAAGTTTTTTATTACATCATTCATAGAATTCAAGTATGAGTATTAACCAAGTTTTATATATTATAATACGCTATACCAACATTGCAAAACTTTAAAAAACAACTATACTTAAACATTCATATAAAAAGCAACAAGTTATATATTCATACAACATATTATTATTCGATATATACATATCGAAAAATAGTGGACTTACTGTACTTAGAGTCAGAAAAGAAATACTCAGTTAATCAGATTGCAGATCATAACGTAATCGATAAGATATCACGTGCTTCCATCATGCCTTCTGGAATGTTCAATGTACAATCAGACTATGTTATCAAGTCACGAGGTCTAACTGATATGAGTTGTTATCACGACGTCAGCAATTTTCAATTTAGTTCTTGAATATGTAGGTTGGATATTTTCTTCAGTCTAATTTTGTGAAATCTTAAGTACCAGGATATCACGTATTTGCAAACAAAAATCCTATTAAAAACTTCCTCGATATTGTGTACAAAGATTAATTTTCATAGTATTAAAGTATAATCATTGATAATATTTGATTGATTACTTAACCGTTATTAATATTGTTAATATTAAATATAAAAGCGGAAGCTTTTATATTGCATCATTCATAGAATTCAAGTTTGAATATTAACCAAGTTTTATATACTTATATAATTTATACTATGTATATACTAGTATACTAGTATATATTCTAGCATAAGTATATAAGTATATAAAACTTGGTTAATATTCAAACATGAATTCTATGAATGATGTAATATAAAAGCTTCCGCTTTTATATTTAATATTAATAATATTAGTAACGGTTAAGTAATCAATCAAATATTGGTCAAGTTCAATTCAAGTTTGAATATTAACCAAGTTTTATATGGTTATATAATTTATACTATATATATACTAGCAGAGGTGCCAAGCTCGCACTAATCTTCCGTAATGCGGGGATTAATTTAACCCAGTTTAACAAAGTTTCGAACCAGAAAAATTATTTGATGGATCTATATTTATTTAATTCCAGTTTTCTACGTGGAACTTATTTAATTTCGCCTCAGAAAAAAATATTCCGGTAGGAAATGTATTAAACCAGGGTTAAATTAACCCACATATTACGGAGGATTAGTGGCAACTTGGCACCTATGATACTAGTATACTAGTATATATTCTAGCATAAGTATATAAGTATATAAAACTTGGTTAATATTCAAACTTGAATTCTATGAATGATGCAATATAAAAGCTTCCGCTTTTATATTTAATATTAATAATATTAGTAACGGTTAAGTAATCAATCAAATATTATCAATGATTATACTTTAATACTATGAAAATTAATCTTTGTACACAATAGCGAGGAAGTTTTTAATAAGATTTTTGTTTGCAAATACGTGATATCCTGGTACTTAAGATTTCACAAAATTAGACTGAAGAAAATATCCAACCTACATATTCAAGAACTAAATTGAAAATGGCTGACGTCGTGATAACAACTCATATCAGTTAGACCTCGTGACTTGATAACATAGTCTGATTGTACATTGAAAATTCCAGAAGGCATGATGGAAGCACGTGATATCTTATCGATTACGTCATGATCTGCAATCTGATTAACTGAGTATTTCTTTTCTGACTCTAAGTACGGTAAGTCCACTATTTTTCGATATGTATATATCGAATAATAATATGTTGTATGAATATATAATTTGTTGCTTTTTATATGAATGTTTAAGTATAGTTGTTTTTTAAAGTTTTGCAATGTTGGTATAGCGTATCTTTGTTCAATAGAGTAAGAAAGTTATTTAATGGGATTTTTGCTTGCAAATATATAATAACATGTTACTTAAGATTTTACAAAATAATAGACATAAAAATAATAGACAATAGAAATTAAAAAAAAAAAATTTAATATTTTTAATTTTTTAAACTGAGGAACTTATTAATATATCGCTTTTCAACGTTTCGAAGTGTATAATTATAGGATATAATGAGGGTAGGATGATAACATAAAGATTTATAATTATTTAGCTAAAGCATAGTGAAAGTTACAATACATATATACTAAACGAAAACATAGCGAAAGTTTTAAAGTCTTATATACAGATAGATACGCAAACTCACTTTTGATAAATTGTAATTATTTCTGCTAACTTGTAATACTTGAATTGACTTGAATTTGACTTAATATGATTCATTGATTACTTGTATTTGAAATCTTGATTGGTTGATTGATTGATTGATATGATTGAATACTTTTATTTTAAATCTAATTGAACTTTTTAAAAACATTTTTGAAATTTTTTTTTATTTTTTTTAAACTAGATTTTTATTTTTTAAATTTTGGAAAACTTCCATATTTATTTTTTAATTTTAATTATTATAACTTTTTCTTTTTTTCTTTTTACTTAAAAATATTTTTATTAAGTATATATATGTATGTATGTGTGTGTGTGTATATATATATATATATATATATAAACCTATTGCTTCTATACGATAAAAAAGAAGATATATATTAAACTATAACATGTTGAAAGTCCATGTACATGTACAAGCAGGTAAACTCACTTTTGCAAACTTAATTTATGAAGTTTTTTAAATATTATTTTAATTTTGATAACTTAATTTTTTTAATTTTTTCAAAGTTTTAGTTTTTTTCATTTTGTAAACTTTATAATTTTTTCAAAGTTTTAATTTTTAAAATTTTATAAAGTTTTTTTTTTCAAAGTTTTAATTTGTAAATTTTATAAAAGTTTTTTTCTTTCAAAGTTTTAATTTTTAAATTTTAAAAAGTTTTTTTTTTCAAAGTTTTAATTTTTAAATTTTGTAAAAGTTTTTTTCTTTCAAAGTTTTAATTTTTAAATTTTATAAAGTTTTTTTTTCAAAGTTTTAATTTTTAAATTTTGTAAAAGTTTTTTTCTTTCAAAGTTTTAATTTTTAAATTTTATAAAGTTTTTTTAAACTTTTTAATTTTAAAAAGTATGAATTATAATATTAAGATTATTAGTTTAATGTTTTAGACCTATGTTATATTTTTTATTTATTAAAGAATTGTTGTTTTCTTAAGCTATACATATGCAAATTATACTCTAACACTCTATTAAAAGTTCTAAAAGGTATAGCAAAATAAACATCATATTAGTAATGATATGATATGATTGATTGATTGATATGACTGATGGATTAATTGATTGATATGATATGCATTATTTTAACGGTTTTATTCTTTTTTCGAAGAATAGTATTAACTTTTTTAATTCTTGAAAGGTATGAATCATAGTATTAAGATTTTTAGTAGGATATTTTATAGGTATGTTATACATTTTTAATTGTTATGAGATTGTTTATTTCTTTAGTTATACATGTACAAATTATAACATTCCTTTAAAAGTTGTAATAGGAGTACCATACTCGAACACTATGAAAAAGAAACACACGGATTAAAGAGGATAGGAATACGTTTTGTTTTAAACAATTCATTTTGCACGGCGGTTTTATCCTTTTTGAAGGATCGTGTGATAACAGTTTTTATATACAAGGTGAGTGATATATATTATGTGAATGGTTTTATCCTTTTTTGAAGAATAGTATGGTAACACAAGATAATAGTTTTTATATACAGGATGAATGATATATATTACGTTAATGGTTTTATCCTTTTTTGAAGAATTGTATGCTAACATATGATAATATTCATTATTAATAAGGGAATGACAGTTGTTTATACACACGGTGGGTGATATATTAAACGTTCTAATATATTAAAAGTATTGGAAATTAACTTATTTAATAGATAACTTTAGGAATTTAATATGAAATTAACCCTAGAACTACCGGAAATTTTACTCAAGTTTTATAAAAACATTCTACACCAGAATTTTTACTTAAAACTATTTAATTTGTTTATTTAACTTATTATTGTCTGATTTATACATTTAGTTTATTTTGAAGAAATTTCTGGTTTGAATAGATATTTTGAATATGCATGTCGGGTCCATTGGACCCTTCTGGTAGACAGAGGGTTAATAAAACAAAGTTAACTCAAGATTCATTTGATAAGAAATTGAAAAAATAAATTTAAGTGAAGTTGATTCAAGAATAATTTAATTAAACTACGTGTTTAAACACTTTGACTGATGTCTTCACTATTGTATGATTTGTTTTAGTAAAATATGAATACTTAGTAAATATTATTTAATTGATCAGATAAAATTAGATAAAATTTGAAATATTATACAGGGTGTATCGTTAAAGGGGTCCAATATTAATAGGGGTAATAGAGGAGATCACACGGAGCATAAATCAGTATATAATGCCTGGCCGGATCTCAATAATTTTCAAGTTACAGCAAATAGAATGAAAAATCAGAAATTTGTAAAAAAACCCTCATTGCTAAACTATCGATAATGCTACATAAAAACAAAGCACATATTTAGAAAGAGCAGAAAAAATCCTACGAAATGACATAAGTTGTTTTAGAATATTGAGAATTAATGGCGAGTTACAAGCTCTGAAACAGTGAAAAAATACAAAATCAAATATTTAGCAAAATAGTTAATCGTTAATTCCAAAAATGCAACTCTACCTACATCAAGGAAAATGTTATAAAATTTGGTCCATTCCGAAAGCTTTCGAAGAAGCTGACAATAAACCATATCAGTTTAATTGTATGGGAGAAATCAAGCAGTTCCCTAGTTACATCTCTGTACTGTTGCACGCTCGGAAAGGGCGAAACTCCGCCCATGACGATTGTAAACACCCCGTTTTAATATCTTTCAATTATACATTTCTGATCAACCTCTATCAATACCCTTTCATTATTCAGTCTGGTCAAGTGAATGACATATTGTGCAGCTCTCGCCTTGTCTTAAAGCAAACTCCGTGACTGCTGCGTTTCCTCCATGAACTTTCAAGATGATGAAGAAGAAGTACTTTTTATGCAAATTTTCTATGTGTATAGGAAGGAAAGTGTAATAAAACAGCAGTCATCAGTGGGCGTTATGTTAAAGGGAGGCTGTTGTAAGTGGTATTGTAGTAAGTTGATGTATAATAATTATGCCGGAATACTCTAACGAAGAATATGCGGACATGCATCTGATGTACGGGCAAGCTCATGGAAATGCATGTCTAGCACAGCGCATGTACCGTGAGCAATTTCCAAGGAGACGTTGCCCAAGTTCGAAACTCTTCATAAAAAACGATAGACGATTACGGGAGACTGGATCGTTTAATACAGCAAGCATTGATGCAGGGAAACCTCGACATGTACGAACACCTGCAATGGAAGAAGAAGTACTGAATATTTTTAAAGATAACCTCTCCACGAGTACACGAGCTGCTGCGTATGAAGTCTGTGTTTCTCACCAAAGTGTGTGGCGTGTTCTGCGTGCAGAAAACATGCACCCCTTTCATGTGCAGCGGGTACAACTGTTATCAGTAACAGATTGTGCTCAGCGGACAGAATTCGTACGCTGGTTGCTTAATGTAACAGAAAATAATCCACAATTTCTGGAAAATATTTTATTTACTGATGAAGCAACATTTACGAGAGAGGGCGTTGTAAACACGCACAATATGCACACATGGTCATATACAAATCCGCACACTGTTTTCCCGTCGAACGCACAACAAAAGTTCAGTGTGAACATATGGGCAGGTGTCCTCGGCGATTATCTCATAGGACCATATTTACTCCCAGATGTACTCAATGGCAGTACGTACTAAGTTTTCCTACGAGATATCTTACCGCAGTTACTGCAAAATGTGCCAGCAACATTGCGCCACAATATGTGGTTTATGCACGATGGCGCACCGGCACATTTTTTCATAGGTGTTCGCAATCACCTCAATTCAACATATCCTGGGAAATGGATTGGACGCAGTGGACCTGTTGCTTGGCCTGCACGCTCTCCAGACCTCAATCCGTTAGACTTTTTTGTTTGGGGACACCTTAAATCGCTGGTGTATGAAACGCCTGTGGATACACCGGAGGATTTACTAGCGCGAATCGTTGTCGCTGCAGGAGACATTCCCAACTCCGTCGGAGTTTTTCGGCGTGTTCGCCAATCTTTACGACGTCGCTGTCGGCTGTGCGATTCTGTTAATTGGCGCAACTTCGAACACCTATTATAATAATGTCCGTTCGTCTGCCTTCCGACATTGAACTGTGCAGCGCAGGCCAGAAGACTATGCTTCACGTATGTCATAAAGTACGTGGAATGTAATTCTTTATTTGTCATTTTTCTTTTATTTTCAACACTTTTTGGCACAGTATTTTGTAAGTCACAGACTGTGGTGTACTCAAATTGTAAATTACAAAGTTTGTATGAATTAATTTAAAATTTAGTGTCTTTTTTAAATTTATAATTAATAAAATTATTATGCTATTTGTTATTATTATTTCCTATCATAAATTATGATGCACATATACATACAATAATTGTCCATGTAAAACATGTACTGAAACTTCTTGCATAGTTACAAATCGCAATATTTTTAATTATTTCCGAATTTTCACCACCAGTTTAATTTTAAAGAATTTAACTTAAGCTTTATATCAATAAAAGACCACTTTAAAATGTAGACAATTATTGTAAAGTTATTTTGGTTCATTCAACTCTTGAAAAATTAAAAATGTTGCATCTCAGAAGAAGCATGATCGAAAATGTATAGTTGAGAGTAATTAAAAAGGCGGTGTTTCCAATCGTGATGGGCGGAGTTTAACCTTTGCTAGTGTCAAAGAAAGCGGAGTTGTAACTAAGAAACTGATTAATTTCTCTCACACAATTAAACCGATATGGTTCATTGTAAGCTTTTTCGAAAGTTTTCGGAATGGACCAAATTTTACTGCATTTTCCTTGTTGTAGCTAGAGTTGTCTTTTTGGAATTAACGATTAACTATTTTGATGTATATTGGATTTCGTACTTTTTTCACTGTTTCAGGGCTTGCAACTCGTCAATAAATATTGCTATTTTAATACAATTGATGTCATTTTGTAGGTTTTTTCTGCTCTTTCTAAATATGTGCTTCGTTTTTATGTAGCATTATCGATAGTTTAGCAATGAGGGTTCTTTTACAATTTTCCGAATTTTCATTCTATTTGCTGTAACTTGAAAACTATTGAGATCCGACCAGGCTTTATATACTGATTTATGCTCCATGTGATCTCCTCTATTACCCCCCTTAATATTGGACACCTTTAACGGAACACCCTGTATATATTTTTTTCTTTTTTAGTACAATATTAGTTGAATGCTTAGACAATATTTGTGGAATACTTAGTAACTATTATTTAATTGCATAAAATTACTTAGACGAAATTTGAAACATGACATTTATTTTTCTTTTTAATAAAATATTTTACGAATACTTAGTAGATATTATATAGTAATATTATTAAATATTTTTTTTAATATTTTGCAATTACTTAAACAAAATTTGAAATATTATATATATTTTTTTTTAGTATAATATTAGCTGAATATTTTGTAATTATTTACTTAATTGAATACAGTTACTTAAACAAAATTTTGAAATATTATGTTTATTTTTTCTTTTTAGTGTAATATTAGTTGAATATTTAGTAAATATTATTTAATTGGACATAATTACTTATACAAAATTTGAAATGTGATATTTATTTTTCCTTTTTAGTATAATATTATATGAATACTTAGTAACTATTTACTTAATTGAATGCAATTTCTTAGACAAAATTTGAAATATTGTATTTATTTTTTCTGTTTAGTATAATATTATATGAATACTTAGTAACTATTTAATTAATTGAATACAATTTTTAGTAAAATGTTATATGAATACCTAGTGAATATTATTTAATTGGATACAATTACTTAAACAAAATTTGAAATATGATACTTATTTTTCTTTTTAGTATAATATTATATGAAGACTTAGTAACTATTTACTTAATTGAATGCAATTTCTTAGACAAAATTTGAAATATTGTATTTATTTTTTCTGTTTAGTATAATATTATATGAATACTTAGTAACTATTTATTTAATTGAATACAAAATTCAGTAAAATGTTATATGAATACTTAGTGAATATTATTTAATTGGATACAATTACTTATACAAAATTTGAAATATGATATTTATTTTTTTCTTTTTAGTATAATATTATATGAATACTTAGTAACTATTTACTTAATTGAATGCAATTTCTTAGACAAAATTTGAAATATGATATTTATTTTTTCTTTTTAGTATAATATTATATGAATACTTAGTAACTATTTATTTAATTGAATGCAATTTTTAGTAAAATGTTATATGAATACTTAGTCAATATTATGTAGAAATATTATTAAATGTTTTGGAATTACTTAAACAAAATTTGAAATATTTATTTTTCTTTTTAGTATAATATTAGTTGAATACTTAGTAACTATTATTTAACTGCATATAATTACTTAGATAAAATTTTAAATATGATATTTATTTTTTCTTTTTAGTACAATATTATATGAATACTTAGTAAATATTTACTTAGTTAAATACAATTTCTTAGAGAAAATTTGAAATATTATAAATTTTTTGTCCTTTTTACTACAATATTAGTTGAATATTTAGTAAATATCATGTTGAAATAGTGTTAAATGTTTTGCAATTACTGAAAACATAATTTGAAATATTTACTTAATTGAACACAATTACTTAGAAAAAATTTGAAATATTATATATATATTTCTTTTTAGTATAATATTATATTAATATTTAATAACTATTTATTTAATTGAATATAATTTCTTAGACAAAATTTGAAATATTGTATTTATTTTTTTCTTTTTAGTATAATATTAGTTGAACACAATTACTTTGTCAAAATTTGAAATATGATATTTACGTTCATTTTAGTAAAATATTAGTAAAATACTTACTAAATATTATGTAGAAATATTAAATGTTTTGTAATTACTTAAACAAAATTTTAAATATGATATTTATTTTCTTTTTAGTAAAATATTATATGAATACACAGTAACTATTTTCTTAATTGAATATAATTTCTTAGATAAAATTTGAAATGTTGTTAGAATAAAAAATAAAAGATAAAATATGCTTCACTTATATAATATTTATTAATCATTTTCAATAGTTATAGACAGACAGAGAAATAATTTAAAAAACGTATAGATATTCAAATTATTTTATATGTTTAGACAAAGAATAATTTATGCATTTTGATAAGATGATGTTTAAACTCAAAGTCGAGATGAAAGATTGACTTCAGGATTTTAATATAAAATAAAGTTAACTCGTGATTCATTTGATAAGAAATGAAAAAAAAATTAAATTTAGATAAAGTTGATTTAAGAGTCATGTAATTAAACTATGTGTTTAAATACTTTGACTGATGACTTCACTGTTGTGTGTTACTAATAACACATATCTACCTTAAAAGAAAAATAGTAGTAAATATCTTATATAAGAAATTAAAATATGAATTATGTTTGAAAGGAGAGGAATATGATTGGATATAATAATTCGAAATTCAATGATATGACATATGTTTGTAATATTTTAAAAGTAGACTTCAAGTTATATATTTCTTAAAAATGTATCAAAAATTTAATGTTTTTAGTTTATTTTAATTAATTTTCGTGAATGAATCATAAAATCACGTTTTAAAGTGTCTTTTCGTAAAAAAGATATGCTGCAAATAGTACACATATAGGATGATTTCTGTGATCTTTCACCTGAATGTATGATTGAATGTCGTTTTAAAGTGTCTTTTCGTAAAAAAGATTTGCTGCAAATAGTACACATATAAGACGGGCTCTGTTCTCCTGAATGTATGATCAAATGTCGTTTTAAACTGTCTTTTCGTAAAAAAGATTTGCTGCAAATAGTACACATATAAGACGGGCTCTGTTCTCCTGAATGTATGATCAAATGTCGTTTTAAACTCTCTTTTCGTAAACAAGATTTGCTGTAAATAGTAGACACACAAGACGGGTTCTGCTTCTTCAGTTCTGATGAGAAAGATTCCGCTTCGTTATCTGAAAGAGGTTCCACTGTTAATGCCATGTGAGATAATTTATGGCGTTTCAAAACAGCCTTTCTAGAGAATGTTTTTTGACAGATGTCACATACAAATGGTCTTTCTCCTGAATGTATGGCCAAATGTTGGTTTAAATTACCTTTTCGTAAAAAGGACTTGTTGCAAATAGTACATAAAAAAGATGACTTCAGTTTTGATACAGAGGATTCCACTTCATTATCTGAAACGGGTTCTACTTTAGGTCGTACTGTTAATCTCATGTCTTGATCCTTTAATCTTGATACATCATCGTTTAATATATTAGAATATCCATCTTGAGAACCATCCATATTATCTTAAGTGTAAAAACGTCTTCACACATTCAAAGAAAAGCAAACACTAATGAAAAAAAGGTCTCGTTCCATTCAATTTCATATAATCATAGACGGCGCAAGTTAAAAAAAAATTTAATGATTGGTGCATAAATGTGAGAATAACATGTGACATAAAGTATAAATTTCACGGGAAGGGGATCAATCAGATATTGAAAGATACTTTTGTAATGTCTAGAAAGTATATGATTATTCGAATTACGAGTTTGAATTCATCGTATTACAAGTTAATTTTATTATTTCAGTGAAATATATGTTAAACCAATGTTTTAAACTAGTACTAAATTTTATTAAACTCTACAAAAGAATGAGTGTAGTAGTAGTTTTAAAATTCATTAGAAGTAATGTAGAATCATGAAATAATTATCTATTGCGATAACGAACTAGGAGCTGATTTAATTTATAATAATTGCTTATTGCATAACTTTCTCCCAAATGGGTCCTTGAAATCTCTAAACTTACTGAGAAAAAAATAATAGTTCGTCCTTGACCGGACTCGAACCGGTAACCCCATGGTTAACAGCCATATGCACTATCCAATTGCGCTACAAGGACATTAAAATAGAAAATTAAAAACTATCAGAATGTTAAATGTTGTGATGCAATTATAACTCCCGTAAGTTAAATTAATATTAAACGAAAGCATAATAAAACGATAAGTATTTAGAAAAGATAGTGTTCAAAAGTATGTTAGTAAATGTTGGGGCACGGTTTGCCCAGTGGATAGCGTATCACCCACAAAAAATGAAATTTGACTCATAGTTCATAGGTTCGAAACCAGGGTTTGGTAAAATGAACCTACTCTCACGCGCGGAATCTATAAAATAAGTTAAACAAAAAATGAAAATCGTATACATTAAAGTAATTCTCAAATAATGCATAACATATCAGTTACAAGAGATGAAATTTGTTACGAAGTTCGAAACTAAGGGATGGTAGAATGACCCTACTCTCGCATGCAAAAATCGATAAAATCTTATACATTAAAGTAATTCTCAAAGTGTAGTAGTACTTAAAATAGGTACTGTTGACTTATCTTAAGTAACCGGCAAACCAACGCACATAAATGAGAGTACCACAATTTTTGCCTTGAAACATCTAAAATCTCGACTTACAGGTATAGTTTCTTGGCTTGATCAGTTAAACCTACTTCAAAATATCAAGTCAAGAGACTATTTTGTTACAGGTTCGATTCCAAGTGAAATTTTTATGAAGGAAACCTAATTACAATAGTTTCAAATTCCTGCCGGTAGAGGGCGCCACCTAGCATTTTCATGTCCAAATTCTAAGTCGATTCCAAAAAATAAGCTTCCTCTCAACAAGACCTAAACTCTTATGTTATAGCATAACATTACCTTATATGGTCATTCATTCAAACCCTAAGATGCTTCGAAAAATTAAGCCCCGTCTAAAAATTTAGTCCCCACCTACCCTATCATACTATAGTATGATCTAGATCGACTCCTTACGTTCGAAAACTATCCATAATTTTCTTCTAAACTAATACTACCCTACTATAGCATGATCTTTCCGCACTTTACTCTTATCTCACTATCAGATTATCTTATCAGATTATCCTATCTTATCTCCTTTCCGATTGATAAGAACTTAACACACATA
Organism: Maratus speciosus; assembly: GCA_963932465.1. Lineage (NCBI taxonomy): Eukaryota > Metazoa > Arthropoda > Arachnida > Araneae > Salticidae > Maratus > Maratus speciosus. The sequence goes on along the minus strand of OZ010787.1, from coordinate 403,888,571 downwards.
TCTCTCAAACCCTCTCGTACTATAGTATGATTTCCTCCTCCTCTCACCTCCCACCATCGGAATCGAACTCTCTTTTCCCCACTACTGTTAGGCCTTTTTCTCTAATAATGCCGGGTCAACACACGCAAGTCATACTACTGTTCAATAGGCATTTTGGAGCCACAGTTCCTGAACTTCTATAAATATACCACTAGTACTCCTATATACGATACAAATTCTGGTAATTATTAGATTAAAAATTTTATTACATTAAAATCCAGAACTTTATGCTCAACATAATACTTATGTCCATAGAATGAGACACATGACAACACTAATTGGAAGCCATGAAACTGAACCGATGTAACTTGTAAAAATGCTATTTTGGTGTTCTAGTATCAATAAAGATACCTCCGCACGAAGTTAAGATATCTATCCTAAAGTAGTGGTAGATCCATGACACGAATATCCAGAGTTTGTGTACTCCTAGTTTCTAAGGTACTTTTCGCCAACTGTTGAGATATATCAGGTACAAAAAAAGAACTAGGCTAGATAAACTTTATAAAATCCACTTTTGGCATGCTAGAATGAGTAAAATCCCTTCGCTCAGAAATTAAATAATTTTCATGTTAGTAAGGAAACGGATAAATTTTATGTGTAGTAATATGTATAAATATTTCAAGTTTTTGTCAATAGATGACGCTGACCTGTTTAAAAATGTAATGCTTAATGTAACATGTAAAGCTGAATTAAAGTTCCCTCAGTATTATTCTTCATTCCGTTTAATTGCTGAGACATAAAAAAGGCGTTTGAATGTTTTAGAATTAGCTTGCGCATTCTTATAGAATGAGACAGTACATCGATATTTATTCATTAAATTTTTTCTATTTTTTAAATTAATGTATATAAAATGTATGAGCTTTCTTATCAGCATATCACTTATTTCAGATTTGTATGAGTTATTGAATTTCAAAGTTTGGTACTCCTTTTGAAATACCCAGTATCTAAAGCTGTGAAGCAGTGTTGCCGCATATGGCGGTTTTTTCATTTGGATAACTTGAATCATTCAGAATTGAATCACTCAGAAATCATTCAATAGTAATTTTCTTTCATTTTATTTATGAAATATCTATCATCTTATAATGAAAATGTAACTATTAAAACTTTTTGATGAGGATTAGGAATATCTGAATAAAAACCCAGCTAGATGTGGCAACACTGCTGGGAAGTCAAAGAACGACCCGCAGGATCTCAATTCTACCATTATTTCTGTACAATAAACTTCGCTTTGTTTAATCACACAATTTTCGCATTTGAATATGTCAAAGATTATTATTCGGAAGTACTTATGTTACTGAGATCCCATGCACCACAGTTTGACACCGCTGACCTAGACAGTTAAAAACGGATGTGTTATATAGGAAAACATACCTGCCAACTTTTACACTTTTTTTATATCACTAAAATATAATTGTAAATCTTTCTATAGTTAATCGGCGATTTCGACAACTTAGGAAGTAAAAAACGTCTTTTAAATTTTAGTAGCAATAAAAAAATATAAAAGTTGGCAGCTACGAAAAGAATGTTCTTGCAGATAATCAATAATTATTCCAAAAAACTACATTCCGGAAAATTCTTATCAACACTTGTCAAAATAAGTCCTCCCCCTTCTTCACAAAAGAGACACGAGACCTTAAAATACTTTACATGCATGGAAATAAATTTATATCTTTTTTTAAAAAAGCATGAAATTATTTTATCATATCAAATTTTATATTCGAAAATATTTCGTTTTATGGAAACGTAATTGTATTATCTTTCGATTTTTAAAAAAAAGTTTATATCAGAGTCGTCGATATTTTGAAAGGAAACTCATAAAAATAAATTTAATTAGTTAACTTCCAAAACTTTTCTTTGAAAGTAACACGCCTTTTATTTCTCGATAAAGAATTGTTCAAGGATGATCGATCGATATTTCTGTGAAATAAACCGCATGTTTTGAAGTACTCAAATTACAAAAATTCGGAGAATGAAAATGTTTTTTAAATTTACCTAATAATTAAGGCTACAATCATATTATTTAAACAATATAAAAATTAAAATATTCTGTAAAAGTTCTTTTATGTTTGTTTAGTACAGTTTTAATCACTACTTTAAAGTTTTAGTACACCGCTATTTACAGAATATAATATTCACATTATTTAACACTTTGATTACGAGTACGGACTAGAGACCATTTTAACCCCTTCGGGACGGGAGCCTTTTACGAAATTTTTAATCTTTTGTCACCGTTTTTTAAAAACAGAAATTTGTGTCTTCTTGAATCGAGAAAATGCTCTGATTAAATAAGGCAAATTTTACAGTAAAATTTTACTGGTGAGGGAAAAAAAGGATTCTGAGCGCTTCATGCGGCACGTATACATGCCGCTCCTCCCCAAGGGGTTAATATTCAACCCATGGAATTTTGCATACAGAGGAATTGACATATGCCCAAAATGGTGAAGGTTCAACTGTAACCGGATTCGTATTTGCCCATTACCACCAGGCAAAGTTCCCCGTGTAAATTTTAATATAAATTTTCTCCTTATTTAATGGCCTTATTAACCCTTTCGTGGGCGGTGTCTACAAAAAAAAACAGTTAACTTTAAGTTTTCTGTCACCCAGAATATTTAAATAAAATTTTCGTTTAATAACGTACGTGAAAATAAGCAAATATCTCTTTTCTGATAAATTCTTCTTTTAATTCGGGTGTCATTTAACCCTTTATCTACTGCAATTTTTTCCACGTAACTTTTTTTCAGTTACTACAATGAAAATTAAAGGATAAACATAAAAAAAATAGTCACCAGTGAGAAATTTAATTATGACAAAAATATTGTAAAAGAAAACCCACAAGGTATTTCAAATGGCACTAGAATTGTGGTAAAATATTTTCGATTTGATAAGTATGTGAAATATAGCCTTTCCCATATTTACAAATAAATTTTTTGTCAAATTCCGGTGTCAATCATTTATTTCAACACTTTAGCATTGAAAATGCTTTGCCCCTGAAAGGGTTAAAAAAACTGTTTTTTTTCTTTTTTTTTATAGGTTTCGATCTTGTTACCAGTCCTTTAGTTATGCGACGTCTATATTCCAGTGACAACATTCTCTCTCGCATCTCCACATATTCAAAATATGAATTTACATATGCCATTTCTAGCATAGCAAAAAAGAGCCGGTGTCACAATTTTTTCGATTTCCTATGAAAAATAATAGTGAAACAGAAAAAAAATACTAGGAAAATTATTACTACACTACATTTTAGTAATTACATTTTAAACCAGATGAAAACGATAAATAACTACACAGACGAAAAGTAAACAAGAAGTTTTTCTCCAACACCCAGTGTACTGACGGTACTTATAAGTACCACCGAGTAATTCAACTGTTAAATCAAATATATAAACCGTTCATCTAAAATAGCTAGTCAAACTGTATTCTAAGCTCATAATGAACAGGTAAAAAAAATCCAACATTTATCTTATATCCTTTACTGTGTTTGCAGCAATAAAAATCGAGCATGACAATTTGTGCAAAATGTCGGCGCAAAACACATCGACTGTTTCAAAGATTCCCTCCTTCCTCGCTAAAATAACAAACTTAGAACTACTGCTGCCATGTATACGGATAAAGTGGAGTTAAAACAGTGTTTTTGCGAAGTACCATTAAAATATTAGTAATATTCACTATAGGATGAAAGTTTAAAGTAAGTGGTACTTATAAATACCGCCAGTAGATAAAGGGTAATTCATTTTACCATTTTACAAACAGAATTACTCCGCTCCGGAAAAAGTAACCCTTTCAGGGGCAAGGTACTTGTATTCGTAAAATGTTCAAATAATTTAATGACACCAGTATTAACAAGAGATTTATTTGTAAACGTGTAAAAGTAAATTTTCGCGTACTTAATAAAGAAGAAATTTTCATCATAAAATTCCGGTGCAAGCGTGGCAATTTGGGATTAAAATTATGTGATGCCGTGACGGCATCACCGTCCTTCGAGGGGTTAATGCAGGATTTCAGTCATAATTATGGCCAAATACAGCTATTCATTTTTACTGGTAGAAGTTTACTTCGGTGGTAGTCAGGTCCTGCGTTTCCTCCCTGTTGTGGCAACTAGTGCTGCCAAGTGCCCCACGTAAATCAGGGCTCCAAATACTTCGGACACCACTGATTTCTTGCAGTTTATTTCGCCATGTTTAATCGCGGATAATTCAGCCATTAGATGAGGCGAAGAAAATTACTTTAAATACTGGTGTCCAGAGCATTCGGAGACCTTATTTACGAGACACACCAGGCAACACTAGTAACAACCTAAACAACCTCCTGCCAGTATCAGTGAAAGAGATTATAATACCCAGCAAACTTCCACCAGTAAAAACGGATAGAAATTTTTACATATTTCTGAAAGATTCCCCCCCCCCCCCCCAATGAATAAGACGTTTAAATTAGGAGAAATTTTCCATTCAAAATTTACTACTGGAAGTTTACTCCGGCAGTAATCAGAAATTGTTTTTCCGATGTAAAAAAAACCGTCTGCCCGCTTGTGACAACATCCTCAGTTACTAAACTCGCAACTGGTATGCTTTACACTATAGAGCAGATTTGTATAAAACCGGGTAGGCGGGTAAAACCAGGTAACGCAGATTCCTCTTTGATTTGTACTGTTATCTATGAGCCAATACGAGGATTTACTTGTCGATCACCATTACGACATTTGTAGCTGAACAAAACTCTACAGTGTGCAGTTCTTTTTCATGTAAAGGTATTTCGTTTGAATTAGTCCTAAAAATTGTTTTGTTTGATTCTAGATTTTACGCATATAATCACTATTTTGTCAGCGTATTAAATATTGTTAAGTACTAAATCTAGTTATTCGCTTTTTGCTAGCATTTTAACACTTTTACTGATCTTTTACTATAGGATTGTAAGTAGTGACGCCATGTCTTTAAATCTGTGTCATGTTTGGCTAAAATCGATTACTTAAGAGTGGGTCAAAACCGGGTATACCGGTTTTGTCCTACGCTCATGGAATGATTTTTTAAAAATAGTTAATAAATTAGCATGGAGCTTTACCTTGCATTTTTAATGCTGTTTACTTACCTTATAATTCTAAATTTATCTAGTTATAGTGGAAACGTTACTTTCGATTTTGTTTTATATTAAAAAGTGGGACTAATTTTTAGCTTAAATTTATTAAATTAAGTGATCTGCAATTATTAATGAACAAAATATTGGTACCAACTAAGCTATATTTTATATTGTACTTATTACAATTTAATAAATAACATTGTAATCTGAGGTATAATAACTTGTGTTATAGGCTTACTTCAAATTCAAAATATATTTTGTAAATTGTTTTTTTCGTAATAAAAAATTCTTCCCTAATAGATAAATAATCTATAAAATCTCAGTTCCATATAAGTAGGCTAAATATAGGCTATAACAAGACTTTTTTCTCAAATAAATATTAATCAAGCAAAAGAAAACCCTCTCTTGATGGATGATGCTTTCCCAGACTCATTTTCTGTATATAACAGGAGTGGATGGATTACGAAGGAAGCCTTCATTATTCGGATAAAAAAGTTATAGAGTTTCCCAATTCTTCTCCTGGAAAGCCTGTTCTTTTAATTCTTGCTGGGTATTCAGCTCATGCTAAACGCATCAAGTTAATCTATCTTGCAAGAGACAGCTATGCAATTCTCTTATGCTTCCCTCTACACACAACACATCGACTTCAGCCCCTATATCGTCGGTATCATGTCAAACTATCCAATGTGAAAACAGTTGGCTACTTTTTTTAAATTAACATTTCTTGATTAGCACCACTTTTTTTCAAATAATAAAATTCGCCTCATTTAACCTTATTTAATGACTATTAATTAAGGTGAAAACAAGGGGAATTTTACCGTTTCAGAAAAGTGCTGCCAATCAAAAAATCTGAATTTTAAAAGAGTAGCCCACTTTTTTCACATTGGATAGTTTGACATGGTACCGACGATATGTGCCATTCATGGTACCTCTAAACCCAAACACATGAGGCCAGAAAGTGGTTACTTCCCAATCTTGAGCGTTTTGTAACAATTTATGAAATTGGAAAATTATTTAAAGCTGCATTTTCCAGTGCAGCAAAAACTGCAGTCATAGGGTTAGAGAAAACAGGGATTTTCCCCTAAAACAACATTTTTTTACTACATGGAAACGACAGAGAAACCCATGAATGCCAGTGATAACACACCCAGGTCTATGCAGCCACTGGTTGCCGTAGCTGCAGGAATAAATATTTCTGAAATATCACAGTATAATGGATCTCACATCCAGCCGTTAACAACATCCAGCCTCTTCCACGTCGAGCTCATTGCAACTGATGCTTCCACATGCAGCGGTTGACATCAGAATAATAGGCGTCATCAGTGATTCAAAATGTTACCTCTACAGAATACATTAGTAAACGTTACCCATTGACATCTTTAGATTGTGTAGCCCAGCAATTGGAATTTCTAATTTCGCCTAAAATCTCCTCCCCAGGAATGCTTTTGGTTGGTTGGTTGATTGGTTGTATTTATGTCGGCCAATTATCTGCACGTGGGATATAGGCCCGGAATTCTTTTGAATTGAAAAAGAATGCACAAAAGAAGGGAAAATTCTGTTATTTTGACTTCTTCGCCCTATAAAATGGAGCTGGAAACAAATATTAATGAGAAAGACGCCAAACAGCCTGCAAAATAAAAAAGGAAGGTTCTTGAAAAGAAGAAAGAAATTAAGAATTAACAAAAAAGAATTAAAAAAAGTTGTAGAGACATCGTCAGAAGATGAAGAAGATAATGAAGCATGCATGTTTTGCAATGAACTTACTCCAATTCCAAATCCAAAGAAGATTGGATACAATCTTTGAAATGCCACGGATGGGCACACGGAGCATGTAGTAATGCAGAAGAATATGATGACAAATTCATTTGTGATTTTTGCAGTTAAAAGAACTCTGAGACTAGGCCTATACAATGTAAAAAAATTGCCACGGGTTTATTTTTGACACATGAAAGAAGACATGTGCAATTTCGTTTTGTTAAAAGTAACAATAAGGTATTTTTTTCTCCATAACAAGAATTTTTTGACCAAAATAAGTTTTCTAGGATTTTTAAATGGATACCCGGTTTTACCTAACCAGTGTTGTAAAACCGGATTTTTGCATACCGCTGAAAAAAGCTATTTTTTACTTAATCAATTATATTTCTTATTTAAAAGAATATGTTTTATTATAGCCAAAGATTCATTTAATATTATAAAAGGTGTTCAGTTTTTCTTTCCCCATTTCAATGCATTTGAGAAGAACAAACATTTATAATACCCGATTTTGCCCCACTTTCCCCTATGCCTCCTCCTCTTTATTCGTAACGCCATTATTCAACCTTACCAGTGTTGCCAGTGGACTACTTTTTAAAAACTCAGATTTCTTGATAGGCACCACCTTTTTGAAATGGTACAATTTGCATTATTTAATGGCATATTAATTAAGACGAAAAGAAGGGGAATTTTACCAATTATAAAACGTGGTGCCTATCAAGAAATCTGAATTAAAAAAGTAGCCCACTGGCAACACTGAACCTTACCACTATTTATTAAAAATATTCTTTGCAGTAGAATTTTCTTTAAAATATAAGTACTTTCTTTAAAATATAGTAAGTAAGTATTTTTCAAAAGTGATACGAATAGAATGAAAAAATAGTCTACCGGGACGGATATGTCCTGACCAGTAGACAAAGGGTCAATGACAGAAATTGTGCAAATAAATAAGGTGAACATTTTTCTTTACAAAAAGTGGTAACTCTGCAAGGTGCGTAGTGAATACCACTGGTTTAGTAGTAATGTATTTAACGTTCATACTGGGGGCGGTGTACCCGCCTGTCCATAACACCAATTTCCATCACTTTTCATGAGAAATTTTATCCGTCTTGTTTAATATCAGAAATTCTTTCATTCAGTAAATCGAAGGATATTTTTAAAAAAATAGTGATGTCAATTAAATAATGCAAAAGAACGTACATAAAAATTGCGGTGGAACCGTCCGCGTCCTGTGCCTTCAGACGTAGATATCATTGTCCCCTTTAGTAAAACCCCACAATTAAATAAGGTGAAATTTTATGTACTTTAATTTTATTCTGGTAGTAAAGTAATTGCGAACACCTGACAAACAGCTACTAGTAGTGTTGCCAGGTGTCCCGCGTAAATCAGGGCTCTGTATGCTTTGTACACCACTGTATTCTTACAGTTAATTTTGTAATCTTTAATCGCAGATACTTCTGCTATTTGATTACAAGGCGGAGAAAATTACTTTAAAATACTGGTGGCCAGAGCATTTGGAGATCAGATTTACGTGGGACAACAGGCAACACCAACTACTAGTCTGTTTTAAACTAGATGGCTTTTGAATGAGTTGTAAATATGGCAATATGTGAAAAGAGCACTTCGAATACTAATATCCGTATAGGTAGACAAACTCCGATCACTTTTTTCGAAAAAAAAATCGAAATATGTGATCGCAGGTATTAAAAAAAATGAAAAGTTGGCAGCTACGCTAAATCCACTAAAATTTGTGAAAGTATGTTGTGCCATCTAATAGTTGCTTCTTTTAAAAATGTTTCTCTGCTAAACCAAAAATGTCTGTAGAAATGAAAGGCATTTACTTAAGGATCACATAGTTTGTTTAGATCGAAAGTGTGACAAGAGTCTCTTGACTACTAGACTGATGCGATGATTTTAACCCCTTAACGGTCGCATTAAATTACGGTTTAAAAATTCAAATTGCTTATTGGCACCACTTTTTTGAAAAAGAAATAGTCACCTTATTTAATGACAGGTAAAATGATACCATGATAAAGCTAATTACACTATTTTAAAAAAACTGGTGTGACTCGAACAATCTGAGAGAAAGACAGTGCCCATGAATATTACGGGAGTGAGAATTGGTGGGAATCAAACATATCTGAATAAATCTAAAAAAAGACGCAGCCCGTGAATATGACTGGATCGAGAATTAAGGGGTTAAAATGGCGGCTGTCGTAAGCCAATTTCCTTATGTGTTTGACGATCCCTTGTGTTACTACTGATCTTATTCTCTGTTTCTAATTTTCTTATTAATCTTATTATCTAATAAAATGCTTTCAACTTATACAATCATAAAATAAAAGTTAAATGTCCTACCTGTTCTTTCCTTCGCATAAGGAGAAATAGCCGGGGATTCCATGCATTAAATAATACAACATCCAAATAATAAGTCTTGAATCTTCAAAACAAAAAAGCTATATTACATTAAACATTCTTGTAGACGTACACAACATGCTTAGACACTCACAAAACAAAAATTATTTACATTATATTACAATTCGAGTATTAAAGTTTTCTTTTTTAAAAGTTATTCTCTTTTCTCTACGTTCATATCTAGTTTCTGTTCTAATCTAAATCTGAGTCAATTCTCACAGAAAAAAGGAAATCAAGTTCTGTCCGCTCTTGCGCAGTAGGATCATTCGGTCTGACGTAACACACTGCAGGTGCGTTTTTGTTCTTGTTTTTTATTCAAGGGGTAAGAGGAGTTACGTGATTTCGCAACATCCTCTCACCTTGAGTTGTGATCCATGGGAGGAACTCAACAATTTAGAAGTCCAGATCGGAGTCTCATAGGCGGTTTCACTAGTCGCCCACTTCTGGTAACCACAGGAGAGATATCTCTGTCACTGGGTTGGTTCTTTTCTACACTGATTCTAGTCTGATCGACTTCTGTAGTAGTCTTTCGTTGTTCATTATGGACATCAAAGTTCACTTTCTGTTGAATTATGTTATCTGATGGGGAATTGCTAGCTGCATCAATTTCCAAAGGAAACAGGCGTTGGAAAGGACGGAGGAAAATGCCATTTTCTGTTTGGACTTTGGCCAATCTTGCTATTTTGTCTTTTCCGGGAAATATATCAATTATTTCGGCTAAAGGCCAGTGAAGACGTCTTTTGTTGGTACCTTCCAGAAGAACGATGTCTCCTATTTGCAAAGGTTTGGAATTCTTCTTCATAGACTGTTGCCGCAGCTGTCCTAAGTACTCCGTCCTAAATCGGTTTCGCAGATCATTTGTTATTCTTTGATGATATCTTGCTCGTCTGTTAAGATCTTGGGAGTCTAATGCATCTATATCTGGGACACCGGATGTAGGCAGTTCTTGAAGGAACATCAATGGAGTTAAAGGTTCGGGATCGCGATTATCTTCGGAGATGTATGCTATCGGTCTCGAATTGACAACATTTTCACAGTCACAGAGTATTGTGCTCAGTTCTTCGTAATTTAATGAGGCGCGACCCAAAACTTTTCTTAAAATATCTTTCACTGTTCGCACGAGGCGTTCCCACCACCCTCCCCACCAGGGGGCTGAAGGACGTTGAATTTCCATCTGATCTTCTGAATGGAGGCCAATGTACTTATAGCTTGCCAATCCACACTAGAAAGGGCTCTGTTAGTGCCAACAAAATTCTTTCCGTTATCTGAGTAAATTATATATGGTCTGCCTCGCCGTGCTATAAATCTTCTTAGGGACTGCATAAAGCATTCAGATGCTTTACCATCGGCATTGAACCATCGGCAAGGTATAAAGGACCGGCTAAATCGACTCCCACCACTTCAAATATAGCTGCATCTTTGATTCTGTCTTCAGGTGGGATTCTTGGTTCGACCTCTGTTCTGGGTGTTTGGAATCTTTGACACTTAACACATTGTCTAATGACGTTTCTGATATACTTTCTTGATTTCAAAATCCAAAAATTTTCTCGAAGTTGAGCCATTAGTATGCTAACTCCAGCGTGATGATTTTCTAAATGTTTTTCAAAAATTAACTTCTGTACCACAGGATGTTTTGAGGGCAAAATTATTGGATAACGAAAATCTTCTTTGTCTTGTCTACAGATTATATTTGTTTTTGCTCTCAAAAGTCCGTTTTTATCTTCTAATGGTCTTAAGGCTCTTAATTTGGGATCTATGTTTCCTGAAAAGGATTCCTTTTGTACTAATCTGAGTAGTATTTTTTCTGATTTTTCAAATTCATCAACGGAGATGTTAGGTGATGAAATTCTTTCTTTCTTTCTTGTGTTGTTATAAAAACGATATATAAATGCAATCATTCTTATGTTTTTTCTATAAGAGGAAAAATATCGATAAAAACGGTGTAAATCAGTGTCTTCATTGTCTAAAAGTGTTAGGATTGTCTTTTTCCTTTCTTAATTTATTATATCCTCGTCAGGGTGTTCTTCCGGTTGTGGCCACTGATCTTCCGGTAAATACAGCCAAGCTGGTCCCTCCCACCATCGTGATTTCTCCAATTGCTCAAATTAACATCCTCTGGATGGGAGGTCTGCCGGATTTAAATTTCCTGGTATATGTCGCCAATCTTCAACTTGGGTAAGGCTTCTGATTTCTAAAACTCTATTGTGGACAAATGTACCCCAAGATTGTTCTCTTCTTATCCACCCTAAAGCTGCTGAGGAATCGCTCCAAAAGATTGTCTTCTCTGGTTTTAACTGAAGATCACTCATGATAGTTTTAGCGAGTCTAGCTCCAATGAGGCACGAGAGTAGCTGCAGTCGAGGAATTGTGAGTTCTTTAATGGGCGCTACTCTACTTCTAGCATTGACTAACTGAACTTTAACTCCTTCTTGTGTTTGACATCTAAAATACACGCAAGTGGCATAGGCGTGTCTACTCGCATCGGAAAAGGTATGCAAAGAAATGTTATTTTCATTTTCGGGCGATACATTCAACCAACGTGGAACTTGAATTTCTTGTAAAAACTTAATTTGTTTTAACCAGAAGTCGAACTGTTTTCTTAAATTTTCAGGAAGTTCTTCATCCCATTTTAATTTCTGTTTCCAGGTTTCCTGAAGAATTAATTTTGGAATAAGAGTGCTCGGGGCGGAGAATCCTATGGGGCCAAAAACCTTTTGGGTAACCGATAAAATTTTTCTCTTTGTGAGTGGTTCTTTCGTTTCAATTTTTTCTTCTATTTTACACATTAATCTATCTTGCTCTAAGTCCCAGACCAATCCCAAAACTGGTGCTAACTTTGTATTTTCTTCAGAAACATCGATCATGGCCTGAGGCAAATTTGATTGCCAACATCTTAAATTAAAATGAGCTGATGATAAAATACACTGTGATTCTGTTATAAATTTTCCAGTATCTGCGATCGATTTTAAACTAGTAATGGAATTGTCAATGTAAAATGAATCTTTCAAAATTCGTGCTGTATTTTCCCACTGTTCGGGTACTTGACTTAAAAGATGGTTTAGTGTACCCATTAATAAAAACGGTCTTGAAGTGAGTCCGAAGACTACGCGACAATGTCTATAAACATTCAAATTATGTTTGGAATCGAACCAGAGAAAGCGTAAAAAATCGCGATCTTTTTCTGTGATTTTTATCTGGAGAAATGCTTTTTCAATGTCTGAAGAAATACCTATTTTGTATTTACGAAAACGATTCAAAATACTCGGAATTATTTCAATCAAATTAGGTCCCTTTGTGAGACAGTCGTTCAAAGAAGGAGAGTTTGCATTATGTGCTGAGGCATTAAAAACTGGACGCATTTTCGTCGTTTCACTATTTTCTTTAATTACTGGTCTGTGGGGTAAGAAATGTACTTTATTCTCCTTATCGTCTGAAATTTCTTCTATAATATTATTATCCTTCCACAAATTAAAAATTTCTTCATATTCTGTTTTCTTATTTGTTTTGATAAGTTTTTGTTCTGTCTTGCGCAAATGTTTCTCTGCTAATACGCGATTGCTCGCTAAAATTAAATTATCAACAATCCAGGGTAGTGTCACTTCGTAGCGGTCACTTTCATCACGTTTGACTGTTTCAAGAAAATGGTTATAAGTCTCTCTTGCTAAATCGTCTTTATTTTTATAATCTTCATTAGTGGTACCCAAGGTATCTAAGTTCCACAGTTGTGATAAACTGGCATTTGAAGTAAATAATAACAGCGATAGAACTGACAACGAACTTTCTGAATCATTTCCATTACCCTCTGTTTTCCCCATAATTGTCCAGCCTAACTTTGTTTCAAAAGCTGTTATACCCAAATCAGGAAAATATTTTATATTATCTGTGAATAATTGCCATGTCAGCGCCGATTAAAATGTGTACTTCTTCCGGATTATTCTCATATAAACATAGTCGATTATTTTCACGAACATCGGTCAGATGAACTCCTCTTTTTTCTAAGATTTTTATCATTTCGCTATCGCGGCATAAATTTACTCCTGAACAAATTTTTCCTTCATTTAAAGCTTGTATTTTAAATCGGAAACTATGATCTAAATTACTGATAGTAAATTCATAGCGATTATGTTTACTCGTTTTTTCTACCCCTCCGAATAGTCCGTGTCTAATGGTTTCTGATCGAATTTTCCTTAATTTCAATTTATTTGCAGCATATCTAGTTATATAGCTATTGTGACTCCCAGTATCTATAATGATACGAATAAATTCGGAAGATTGATTATCATTACGGATCTCCACTATCAAAGTTTGTAAATAGACATTAGAAATTATATCCTGATTTGACAGCATTGGTCTCGTAACATCGCTACTCTTTGAATTAGTAGATTTCCCTTTTGAATTTATTTCTTTATTACACATTATCTGTGCGTGTCTCGAATTACAAATACCGCATAAATCCTTCGATACACAGTATTTCCCAATATGTCCGCGGGATAAACAAATATAACAAAGGCCTCTCTTTCTCAATAAATCAAGTCTTTTTTCAAACGGTAAATTACAAGTGCTAAAACATTTATTTGTCTGGTGCCTGCCAAAGCAAAATCCACAAGTAGTCTCATTTTCGCTCTGAATCAATAAATCACTCGCTGACGGTAATTTTCTATTCGGAGAATCAAATTTATTACTCTGCGTATTAAATTTATTGACTCGGGGGGGAAAGGAAGGATTTTTCTTAAATGACTGCGCAACATAATTATTTTGTGTTGATTTTTCATTTATTTCATTCAGTGATGACGCATACATTTTCTCTCTGGATATTAATTGCTTATGTAAGAACGATATTAAATGTTGGACATTAATTGAGTCTTCATGCGTTTTATTAAATTCCAAAACTAGGTCTCTCGGTAATGATTTAAATAAAATGGGGGATAATAAACTTCCATAAGAGTCTAATGAAATGTTAAGCGACTCTAGACTTCTCATGTTCGTTTGTATCTCATCAAAAAGTTTTCGAAATGATTTGGTGTCATTCGAGTGTCTTAATAATAAATTAATAAGTTTATTTGTATGTACCGAAATTAACATATCCTTATTCCCGTACCTTTCTTTCAAAATATCGACGGCCTTTAAATAATTCTCTGCAGTGACGCAAAATCCATCTATACTTTTTAATGGAATGGGGGCTAGAAAACTTTTTAAATAGTTACATTTATCTACTGGATCTAATGTGTCATTGTTGTGAATGGTTGTTTCAAAAGCTGACCAAAACGAAAGCCATTCAACAAAATCCCCAGAAAATTTTGCGATATTTAGTTTCGGTAATTTAATGCTTACGTTTTCCTTTAAGGGATTTTCTCGTTTAGAAAACGAATCATCCTGTGTTTTCTTTTTATATAACTCTTTTATTTTTCTGTTTGCTCTAAAGCGCCATGACGTAATTTTCTCTTTAAATTCGCGAGCGCCCTGTAATTCTGTATCTAATTGTGCTTCTTGCACCAATTTTTTAATTTCCTCGTCTGCTCGTATCAGTTCCATTTCTGTCACACTTAACTGTTCCACTACCTCTTCCAAATCAAAAATGTCTGGTTCTCCCTCTTTCAAAATAGCTTCTATTTTATTTATAAACTTATTTATGCTTTCACGTAGCACAGCTCTTTCTTTTTTGGCGATAACTAAACTTTCAGCCATTGCGAACTAATAACAACAACAACTATATTCTATTAAAAAGTACAATTCTCTATATGTTCAACAGTTCTCAATATTTTTTCAGTTCTTCAAATTAAATAGCTTGATAAATAATTTTTAATTATTCTAATATCTTAATATCTTATTCTATTTATCTCATAATTAGGTTATATCCACGGAAGGGATGCCAAAATGTTACTACTGATCTTATTCTCTGTTTCTAATTTTCTTATTAATCTTATTATCTAATAAAAAGCTTTCAACTTATACAATCATAAAATAAAAGTTAAATGTCCTACCTGTTCTTTCCTTCGCATAAGGAGAAATAGCCGGGGATTCCATGCATTAAATAATACAACTTCCAAATAATAAGTCTTGAATCTTCAAAACAAAAAAGCTATATTACATTAAACATTCTTGTACACGTACACAACATGCTTAGATACTCACAAAACAAAAATTATTTACATTATATTACAATTCGAGTATTAAAGTTTTCTTTTTTAAAAGTTATTCTCTTTTCTCTACGTTCATATCTAGTTTCTGTTCTAATCTAAATCTGAGTCAATTCTCACAGAAAAAAGGAAAACAAGTTCTGTCCGCTCTTGCGCAGTAGGATCATTCGGTCTGACGTAACACACTGGAGGTGCGTTTTTGTTCTTGTTTTTTATTCAAGGGGTAAGAGGAGTTACGTGATTTCGCAACACCTTGAATTATATACCACTTTTTTAAACTAAACCCCACAAACTTATTCTGCGATTAAAAAAGCGAAGAATAAACTTCGAAAATGTTGGTGTTCAAATTCATGGGACCGTATAAATGTTGAAAAAATAATCCACCAACGACAACCTCCACTTTCCTTTGTGTTAATACCTTAATCACAAATGTCCATGCATCTTGCTTTGAATTTAAAGTTTCTCAAACATACGCGTATCGTCAGAAAGAGGGGGGGGGGCACAGGCAAATATGCAACAACTTTTCTGAATAGAATTTGTCCTTTATTAAAACAGAAAATCGTTTATTTTCTGTAATATAGAAATAATAACTTTACAGAAAAAGTGATGGGATATTTGCCTGAACCTCTCCCCACTCCTCTGAATATACGCCTATGTTCTACAAATCTTTATTAACACGTTCGCTGCCAAGCTACGAGTATACTTGTGGCTTTAATATTCGTATCTTTAATTTATTAATTACTTTATCACCATTATTTTAGAATTAAAAAAATTGCCTTTTTTATTGGCAGAAATTTCGCTGTATTAGTAAAGCGACTTTCAAGAAGAAATTTGAAAATTCTTACTTTATAGGCTTGACAGTGAACGTGTTAAGAAGGCAAATAATTGCAGCAATGCAAACTTTTTACAAAAAAAGACTCATGACATGATATTTGGCATTTAACACTTTGGCTCAGTGTTGCCAGAGCACTACTTTTTTATATTCAGATTTTAATTGCGACCACTTTTTGAAACAGTATAATTCGCTTATTTTTGCATTGTTTTTTCTGCCATTAGATAAGGCGAGTATTTCTATTTAAAAAAATGGTGACAATCAAGCAATCTTAATTTTAAAAAAAGTAGCGAACTAGCAACTCTGCTTTGACTGCTGCCTGACTGCTGGCGGTCGCATGTCGTTTTACCATTGGAGGTCTTTTAAAATCTTTCCTCACAGGCCGACTGACTGCTAACTGTCATTCATACGAGGTCTATCTGATAACTATCCGACCTTAATTTTTTCTGCTTGCAGTAGTGATTCTAAGACTCCCCTGTGCACATTGGAAGGAGATAGCTTAATGCGCATGCTTGAATTTTTCCACCGGTTCCAGTGAGCCAATTGTTGCCTGCTGGCCACCAAGTTAGGTGCTGTCATACGTGTTAGTCGGATTTTGATTTCTCTCAACATGACTGAACGAGTTGAACAAAGGTACTACATAAAACTTTATCAAAGATTGGTAATTCTCAAAGAGAAACAGATAGTAAGATTCATCAGGTGTTGTAAGATTCACCAAAGCTCTAGCTCATCCATTACATCTGATTCAGATTTTCTTGGCAAAACATGGAATTCCAGTCGTTCACTGATCTCCCTACTCTCCAGACATGGCTCCTTGCGACTTCTGGTTGTTTCCGAAATTGAAGGCGCCATTGAAAGGATCCCCCTTTCGAGAATAGAGATGGGATATGCAGAACGCGACATAATTGAACACCATTACAACAGAAGCCTTCTAAAAGTGTTTTCGGCAGTAAAAGGAACAGTGGCGTAAGTGTGTGGAGGTGCAAGGGACCTATTTAGAATGGCATAAGAGTCCCAATCCCGTCATGTAAGTTATATCTTTTTTTCGGCCAAAGGTAGGATACTTTTCATAGTTTGTACATTCCCTTGAAACTGACTACCAATAATTTCTGAAAGTTTTCTTTTCCTTGTCTTTCTGAAATTCGCTAAATCAAAGAAAACTTCTATAAAATACTGGTGTGTAAATTCAGGGGAACGTACAAACGCTTAAGAAAATCCGGCTACGACAGCCGCCATTTTTGAATCAGCACTCAGGCCTAGTATTTAAGCGGATTGTGTTTTAGGTTCATAAGTCCTGTGTTTAGTTCGTATATATCGTCGGTACCATGTCAAACTATCCAATGTGAAAACAATGGGCTACTTTTTTAAAATTCAGATATCTTGATTGGTACCATTTTTCTGAAATGATAAAATTCCTCCGGTTTTCGCCTTAATTAATATATCATGAAATAATATTAAATAAGGCGAATTTTACTATTTCAAAAAAGTGGTAGCAATCAAGAAATCTAAATTTTAAAAAAGTAGACCACTGTTTTCACATTGGATAGTTTGACATGGCACCGACTATATGAGCATCCTGCATATAAGCTTTTACTGTGGAATAAGTTTCGAACTAATCAGTGAAAAGTATCTTTGACCACAAGCGGTCATTTCGTAACTAAAGAGTTATTACAGAATGCGGATATTTTATTGCAGACTACTTTATTGAAGAATGCGTAGAGATACTTACTTTTCATTAGCATTATTTCCAAATAGCCCTATTAACCCCTTAATTATCGCTCCCGTGATATTCACTGGCTGCGTCTTTTATTCAGATCGTTTGATTCCCACCAGTTTTATAAAATAGTATAACTGGCTTTATTAAGGTATCATTTTACCTGTCATTAAATAAGGTGAATATTTCTTTTTCAAAAAAGTTGTGTCAATAAGCAATTTGAATTTTTAAACAGTAATTTAATGCGACCATTAAGGGTTAATACTAGAACCGCCATAGCGATCATTTTGACCGGTATCAAATAAAAATACTTCGATTCGAAGCAGAAAATTCTTTCTAAAATAGGTTAAATATGTATCACGGAGAAATAAGTTAAATAAATAAGTTAGATAGTTTTTAATAAAGATTATGGTGTAAAATATTTTCATAATACTTGAGTAAAATTTCCGGCGGTTCTAGTGTTAAATCGTAGAATTCTGCGATTTTCTAACACAAAACTTAGAATTCGGAAAGAATTTTAGTCAAATGTAAGTACCATTACACACCCTGTATTATAAAGGTATCTTAGTAGAATAATTTTGTTTAAACTATATGAAGGTTATACAAACACAGTTATTACTTTAACATACTATTTTAAATAAAAAAACATAACTTTCGAAATACATTCATATAAAGATATTGATTGAGCATGAATCAGTAATAATCACTACTTTTTGCAAAAAGTATTGTCACATCGCCATTTGTGAGAAATAATATTCACCTTATTTAATGACCGAAATTCTGAGTTTAAATAAGGTGAAAACGTTTATTCAAAAAAAGTGACTCTGCAGTAATTCTGTGGAACACGTAGTACATATCACAGTTCTAAAGGAATGTAGAACTATTTTAAGCATTTTATATTTCGATTTACGTTTTGCATAAAATGAATTGTCTTTAACAAATTAAAATTATAGAAAAAAGAATAGAACGCACAGAAATATTTCTTTCGAATCACTTTCTGCTATGGGAGGAAAAATGGATATGAACTTTACATGTTCTTAACAGAAAGAGTCTTTCCAAATTGAAATGAACTGGAAAAACAAATCGCAAAAGAAAATGAACGTGGTTTCAATGGCAGGTCATCTATAATGTTCTTTTTTTTTTTTTTTTTTTTTTTTTTTTCATACTATGGAAGAACTTTAATGCGTCCATCACGTACGTTTGAAATATTCTGTTATATTTCCTTAACTGTGACTGTTCTTTGTAAGCAGGTGTTTCAAACAGATGGTGTAGAAAAAATATGGAAAATATTCTTTGCAATCATAGTATGTGAAATTTCAAATATATTGCTCTAGATTTTTCTTTGTTTTCGGATAATGCGAAAATTTAAATGTAAAATTCGGAGTGCGTGCGGTTCTACCACATTTTTTTAATAAAAATTTTCCCTTTATTCTATAGCTGACAATGTTATTAGTTGTTTCGATTAACCCTTTCTGACCCGGAGTAAGACTGTTTGTAAAGTGATGAAATGATGAACTGACACCAGTCAAGAAGTCACAAACGAATTTATTACAAAATAAAAGCTTGCTCATTTTCCCGTACTTCATAAAAGGAAATATTTAATTAAATATTCTTGGTGCCGTTTGTCTATTTTGGAATTAAAATTAGGTGTCCATTTTTTCGGACACCGCCCTCTAAAGGTTTAAATAAGATTAGAAATTCTTTGATTTAACTCCCTTATTTCTCGCGTTCGTTCCTTTCACGGGCAGTGTAGGCTACATTTTTTTTATTTACTTTGTTTTATTCTCACCAGTTTTTCAAAATAGTATAATTGGCTTTATTTTTGCATCATCTTATCTACCATTAAATAAAGTTATTATTCTTACTTCAAAAAAGTGGAGGCAAACAAACAATCTGAATTTTATAAAAGTAGCCTACACTTGTCGTGCGCGACGCTTAAGGGGTTAAATGTTAACCCTACACTGCACAGTTATGCATTTATGAATCAGTAAAAAAATAATTTTTAATAAATATATTCAGTTCCATGCAACCACTACGTTTAAATAAAAATATTCGCCTTATATAATCGTCGGTACCATGCCAAACTGTCCAATATGAAATTTTCATATTGGATAGTTCGACATGGTGCCGACGTCATCACAAAAGTTTGCTATTAAATAAGACGATACCCTTTAAATTTTCTGGTGTGTAACCATAAGTAGGAATATAAAAACATACTTCGAAAAACTCAAAACGTGCCGTATTAAAACTTTCGCTGTTGGTGGTCTCAAAGGTGGTCACTTAATTTTAATTTTACTTGCAGCCAGAATATTTTATTAAATTTTTCATTTTATAACGTGCGTAAAAATAAGCAATTACTTATTTTCTAATAAATTCGTTTGCAAATTCTGGTGCAACTGTTCAATGATCAATTATTTTATCATTTTACAAACAGAAATACTCCGTGCCGGAAAATGTTAAATATTAAATTTTTTACTCTGAAACAGCGATGTAACACGTCTTGGGAATTCTAATGAGTGCGCACGCCTCGTAAATTTCTTTATTAAACTAACTTTAGAACAAAACAATAGTACATTAATGCATAGCCAGAGTGCGTATACCTAAAAATAATTCAATAATTAATATCAAAACAATCGAAATTCAAAATCATAATAGTAATAATAATAAGAAAATTTTACTATTTATACAATTTATACAAACAAACCTCGTGAGATTTGGAATTGTTTCTCTTATTCCGGCGTTTCTAAAACCTTTTCTCTTCCATACCTCTTGCTTAGGCTTTTCATGCTCGAGTAACGCACCAATTCATATAGACATTCCTCCAAAAATACAGGCGAAAATTCACGAAAAAATATTTGTATTTTTACTCGATATTATTTTAGGTTAACCAAATAATTAACCGGCTGCAACAAACTTGGAATATATTCAAGGAATAATGTATAGTCTCTTCTTTCAGAATATGAATGTATGTTTTGAAATAGAGGTCGTCTACACATTAAATAATGCACCAAATTTTTAAATGATAACGCTCATTTTTCATACCATATTTGAGTGCCTTGAATCAAGGCTGTCCGAAAAAAAGGTGTGCTTTGTACGCTGTAATTTCCGGCGTATAATCCGCGGATCAAACAATCATGTTTCGACCCAGAATGTTTATTTAATAATTAAAGTGAAGTATTTACTGCGATTTAAGAAGTTATATTTTATCAAATAAAATTTCTGGGTCCAAACATGACTGTTTGATCCGTGGATTATACGCCGGAAATTACGGTACTTTTTATTAACCCCTTAACGGTCGCATTAAATTACGATTTAAAAATTTAAATTGCTTATTGGCACCACTTCTTTGAAAAAGAAATATTCACCTTATTTAATGACAGGTAAAATTATAGCATAATAAAGTCAATTACACTATTTTATAAAACTGGTGGGAGTCGAACAATCTGAGACAAAGACACAGCCCGTGAATATCACGGGAGCGAAAATTAAGGGGTTAAATCTTCACAGAGACATAAAAGAAAAGTTATTAATCCTTAAATGCGTGATTTAGTATTTTGTTTCGAAAAAAATATATATGACTCTCTGAAAGGTTTATTACACGGGAAAAATAATGAAAAAAATCAGATATACATTTTCCTATAATACGTCAATATTTTCTTCTGTTTCACATCTGCAATATAAGTAAAAACTACTGTACTGTGGCTGTTTTACGCAAAAATATTACAAATTAGTAAATATTTTAATAAGTATGTCTCCAAATACCTTAATTTAATTAATTATTTATTTTATAAAACTTAATTTTTAGCACTTTAATTCTCATGATAGTATACGTTCTAGAAATTACTTAGTTCAGAGTATCTGACTTTACACCAGAAAGTTTCAATGGTTAATTTCTCTTTATTTAAATACAGAATGTCTGTTATTAATTAAAGCAAATATTGCTACTTTAATTTTCTGGTGTGAATTATCTATATACGAATAAAAAAATCTATTACAATCAAAACACTGTTGTTTGCATATATGCAAAGCTGCGCACTAAAGGGTTAAGGATATCGTCGGTACCATGTGAAACTATCCAATATGAAAACAGTGTTGCCAGTGGGTTACTTTTTTTAAATTCAGATTTCTTGATTGGCACCACTTTTTTGAAATAGTAAAATTCGCCTTATTTAATGACATTTTAATTAAGGCGAAAACATTGGGAATTTTACCATTTCAGAAAAGTGGTGCCAATCAAGAAATCTGAAATTTAAAAAAAAATAGCCCACTGGCAACACTGTTTATTTTCAATAGTTTGGCATGGTGCCGACGATATATCCACAAATGTAGAGAAATAAATTAAGATCTCAAAAGAAAAATGTCCAGATTAACACCAGTAAAATTGAACAATCGGGAATCGATGCATGAAATAAACGAATGTTGTCAAAGCTGCTATTTGTTTTTACTGGTGAACGTTGACTTGGGTAATATAATCTGTTTCGCTGACACTGACAGGAGGTGGTTTAGGTCGCCAGAATATGGTGGAAACGCAGGACATGACTACCGCCGAAGTAAACTTCCATCAGTAAAAATAAATGCCTGTTTTCAGCCGTCATTATAAATGAAATGTTGCAATAATAAGGCGTTTAAATAAGGAGAAAATTTGTATTCGAATCTGCTGATGGCAGTTTGCCCCGGCGGTAATAAGCCACTGCAAATCCGATTACAGTTGAAGCTTCATCAATTTGGAGGTATGTCAATTCCTCTTTATTCTTAGTTCCATAGTTCAAACTGAAGGTTCCACGTTTTTCGTGGTTGTCCGCAAGGGTCCTGTTTGGGACCCTTGCTTTGGTCTATTGTGGCAGACAAGATTCTTAAATTTTATAAACGCCTTAGCAAGAATATAGTTTCATATGCTGACGACTCCACTGTGGTCGAGGGTGCTGATACCCGTGCCGCCTTGGAAGACAAAATAAATAATTGTATTAATTATTTTAAAAATGCTTGTGATACAGTTGGCCTGCAAATAAATGCTGAGAAGTCTTCAGCTATGCTTTTTGGAAAGAACACTCTTAGTAAACGTCGACCTATTTTTAAACTGTCTAATGTCAGTATTTCTGTGAAAGATAATGTTTTATACCTAGGTTTTTGCCTTGATAGTCGTTTTCGTTAGTTGAATCAATTAGATTTAGTTCGGAATAAAGTCAAGTACTTCTCTTGTTCAATGAGGAAAGCTCGTGTTAGAGACAGTGTTTTGCCGATTGATTTTCTGAAGATATAGTATCACACTGTTATGAAAAAACAAATTTCATATGGTTTTGAAATCTGGTTCAGAGACTTGCGGTATCACGGTATCAGGAGACTCTCTTCTTGTCAGCGTCTCTGTCTTTTATCAATCATTCGAGTCTATCGCACTGTATCCACTGAAGCCCTATGTGTCTTATCCGGAATCTCTCCTATTGAGCTGGAGCTCGATCAATTATGTACCTTCTATAATATTTTGCATCGTGATGAGTTTACTTGGATCGATGGTATTTATATTTCTAGAGATAAGATTGCGACTTGTATTTGTACTTATGATTACCCATTTTTTGCCTCTCATCACTTTGCTCAGTTTGCATATCCTGTTACCAAAAAAGTGCCTAAATTTAATCATCCCATCATTTGCACTGACGGTTCGAAGATAGACAATGGTGTGGGGTGTGCTTTTGTTGTCTCTTTAAATGATGTGACTTTGTGCGAGAAACGTTTTAAACTGAACAGCTATAATACAGTTTATCAAGCTGAACTCTCAACATTGGATAATGCCATCGAATGGTGCGGCAGATCTTCTTTCTCTGAATTTCACATCTATTCAGACAGTCTTTCATCGATTCAGGCTTTAATGAATCTCTTTCCTGCTGATAAGATTCTTTATAATATTTACTCGAATCTTAGGCTTTTAAATAACAAAAGTATTCATATTGGATGGATAAAATCACACATTGGCTTGGTTGGTAATGAAAGAGCTGATTACCTCGCTAAATCGGTCATTTTGGAAAATACTTATGATGATGTTTTGGACATCCCTATACCAGTTTCTTATGTTAAGAGTTACTTTAAGAGTAACATAGTTAATATTTGGAAGAATGAATGGGTGGTCAGCTTAAAGGGAAGAGACACCTTTTCTGTACTTCGTAAACCGGATTATGCTTTTCTTTGCTATTCACAAGTTGTGGCTTACTTTTTATCATCTCATGGTGCTTTCCCAATCTATCTTCACAAAATTGGTAAACGTTTTACTGAAAAATGTGACTGCGGAAGTGTTGGTGATGTCAAACATTACATCTTCGGCAAATGTCCTTTAATGCCTTTTTGTTTTAATTTTGTCTGCAATAGACATTGAACTGGAATCTTCAGAACATTTTGTTATCCAAATCAAATTATAAAAAACTCTGCATCCTATACAACGAACTTAATAAACTGTACTCTTTCATCAAATATCGCTTTTAAAGACTCTTTTTCTACGGTGTATCTGCCTGTTTTATCTTCGTGAACTTTTATTGTACTTTATTATTTTCCTCATTCCTTAGCCATTTGTATTTGAAAATGACTTTAAGCACTGTTTTCATTTTGTTTTTATTTTAATTTTTATGTTTACATAGAAGTCATGTGTTATTTTTTTATATGTCTATACTTTCTGTTTTTATTCCGTTTTCTTTGTGATTTTGTGTTTACTTATAAGTCATATGTTATGCTTTGTAAATGACTATAATTACTGTTTCTTATACTTTTATCTATGATGCTTGGGTGCCATAGTTTTCGTACTTTGTTTCAATATGTGTCGCTGTGTTCTGGGTCAGTTTTGTTGGCCGTGGCTTGGCTGATTGGCGGAGGAGATTTTTCTGCCAGGAGTTCATGCCTTTGCCATTTTTTGGTTGGCTCCCTGGTAGAATGATTGTAGCCTTGTTCAAACTGAATATGATTTTTCCACCAGTGTTTTATGGTACTTTTTCGTATAAGTTTTTTAGAATTTTTTTACAATTAAATAAGACGATGTAAATTATACAGCAAAACTGGTGAGAATGAACATGCCGAGATTGGATAGTATTAACCAGGGCTCTCACCCCTTTGAGGATTTGTCAATTCCTTTTCATTCATAGTTCCGTGGTATCCATTGCCCTCAAGATTATCGTTTCTGGCTAAGACAACATAGTCAATGACAATACAAAGTTATGGGACAATGGCCAACTACAGAAAAAGAAAGAATATTGAACACGAAATTAAATATTATTACGTAGCTTAATGAATAGGTGCCACGGGTTACAGATTTTGATACCACTATTTTTGTATAGAAATATTCGCATTATTTATTCGCAGAATTCATCTACTTTACAATGCAAATCTTTCTATTCGGAAATAGCAGTAATCAAAATCCATAATATTGGCGCCTACATACTTGCTGTCATTCCTTGATTTTTTTTTACTCGCGCTAGTGTATTTTGTACACAAACGAATGTTACAAATTTAAATATTCGTGTTACCAGTTAATTTTTTTTTAATATCGTCAGATATGTCTATGTCAGGGATGGCCAACCGTGGCACGCCGGATACCACAAATGTTTTAAAGAAAAAGCCGACTTCTTGAATAGCAGAGATTCGATGTTTAGATAACGCGTGATGATCTATGTGAATGGTTTTTTATAATATTGTACTAGATGGCGATTGCATATTTTGTACGCCAAAGAATGTTACAAGTTTAACCTTCCTATCCTGTTGAAATTTTACTCAACCTTCATTTAAAAATATTTCACGCCAGAATTTTTATTTAAAACAACTTTTTAGCATATTTTTTTAACTTAGTTATCTGCGTCATTTATTTAACTTACTTTATAAAGATATGTTTTATTTCAACTTCGAATCGAATAAAATAAATTATAGAAACAGGTCAATTAGAGCAACTCAAGGTATGAAGATTAAGTAGGGTTAGCTGGAATAACTGAACCCACAATGTAACTGGGCCAAAGGCTATTTTATGAAAAACCATTGATGTTTTTTAAGTTTTAGCTTTTGTGAACAATGCACCTTAATCTCTACTTCCTAAAACAATGTGTGTCAACTCAATCACAACTCTCTCTTTGCTGTGATAGGTTGTCAAAAATTTACGTTTCAGTTTTTAAAAAAAACAACGTTAATTTGGTTGAACTTCCTCGGATTTTTATTAAAATACTGTAAGTACTTTTATTAAACAATCTTTTTTTAAAGATTGTGCATATAACTACATTAATATTATTACGTATCTATACATATTTACTTCATGTTTCAAATGTAAGCCAGGTGTCCCAGTTACCCCATAATATTTTCAAGAATGGGGTAACTGTGACATATATCAGGGGTAACTGGACCATGTTGGATCCAATTACCCCAACAGTTATAAATTTTTTTTTTTTTTTTTTTGAGTTTCTCTTACTACGGGAAATAAATTTCTCCATTGTTTTTTGCTCACAATAAAGAAAATTATAGAATACCTTATTAAAATTACGTAATAAAATTTAAAAAAAGCATATTGGGTGGTATCAAACCAAATTTCTTAATCCCTTAAAGGGCGGTGATGCCGTTATGGCATCACATAATTTTAATTTCTAATTGCCACATTGGCACCGGAATTTTATAATGAAAATTTCACCTTTATTAAGTACGCGAAAATATACTTTTACATGTTTATAAATAAATTCTCTTGTAAATACTGGTGTCAATAAATTATATCAACATTTTACGAATACAAGTACCTTGCCCCTGAAAGCGAAATAGCCAAACCTTGAAATTGTACGATACAGATGAAGTACTTAAGTACTTACGTAGCCGTTTATTCATAGATTTACCTTGTTATCTTTTTCCTTAAAATGCCATGTAACTTTTATACTTATTACCTATACTAAAGTGCATAAGTACTTACATAATATTTATGTTTTTGGTATAAATAAATCTAATATTTTCACTTTTAGTGCTTTCTTTAGACACATTGACAGCAAAGGTTTCCCTTACAACACTCATTAGTTGATATATAATTTACATGTGCCTGGTTTAATTTTTTTATGTTGTTTACACTTTTTCAAACACGACCAGATATCCCATATGAAAAAAAAAAAATAAACGCGTGTGGAACATTTACCCTCCTGGTCCACTTACCCCATTTTTATGGGCAACTGGACCCATGAGGAAAGAAAGATGAAACATGCATCTTTTTTTATTTTTAAATATTAAAAATTTTGAGCATTTCTATCTGACAGAGGGAACCTAACTGAACACATTTACGAAAAGTTCAGACTTTAATTCAAATGAACATTAGCTTTTTGAAGCTGAATTTCCAGAATCTCCAGAGTCACATTGTAAAATCATTGCCCAGTTGCCCCACGTAACCTTATGCATGTTACAAGTTTAATTTTTTTGAAAATATCGTCACATCTGTCTATGTGAAGGATTGTTTTCAGTATTGTACTATATGGCAATTGCATTTTACTTAAAATTAATCGTGTAAAATATTAATCTGTTTGTTTAGAAATTTAGAAATATATGGTCTACAAAATACACCGTGCGAAAAGTTTAGGTATGTGGATTTTACTGAGTATTTAAAGGTTAAAATGCAGCATATGATTTATGTATACAGAGTATATCAGAGAAAAGGCTAAAACTTTACGGAGTGATAGAACGCAGAAATACGATTAAATTTAGTCATAAAATGTATGGTCGGAACGCAAGTGGCGAGAAGTTAAAATGTAGTTTTCCACTGTCGCAGTCAAAGAATTATCACAAGAATGAAAGTAGATACTTCAGAAAACATTTTATTAATAGGAATGTAATTAATGTACATGCTCAAAGAAATTGCTCAAAATATCTTCCGCCAGCTGTAATGCACGCTTCACACCTGCGGGATAGGGACTGACGTCACATTTGCGAAGACACCAGGCATTTCCCGAATATTGCCGGCAACAACGGCAATCCTGGCGACTAGACCTATATCGCTTTCAATGGGGCATTCGTAGATTAGGCTTTCATACGGCCCCACAGGAAAAAGTCCAAACTCGAGAGATCCAGCGATTTTGGTGGCCTAGTTATGGGACCACCTTGACCAATCCATCGCCTGGGACAGTGGAAAACTACCTTTTAACTTCTCGCCGCTTGCGTACCGACCATACATTATATGACGAAATTTGTGTGTATAGCTGCGTTCGATCACCCTGTAAAGTTTTGCCCACTTTTTCAAATACATCCTGTATTTTGCCACATACCTAATAAGAATACGATTAGGATTGTGGTGGGGGTTGTAGCATTTGTATGGAACTAAATATCAATGACTGTATAAACAACGTAAGTCCAGAGTTTTTATTAAAGTTTTTTTATTGTTATAAAATAAAAAACTGATAACTGATATAAAAATGTTAAAATATACGTAATTTCCGTCGTATAATCTGCGGATCAAATAATGATGTTCGGACCTAGAAATTTTATTTAATAGTTGAAATCAAATATTTACTGCGATCTAACAAGCTAAATATTATTAAATAAATATCTGGGTTCAAACATGATGCTTTGATCCGTGAAATATACGCCGGAAATTACGGTAGTTGGTACAGAAAAGTTCTTAACCTTTTGATTATGGGGTTGGAACATATGCCGTCCCAGCGACTATTTCTTTATTCTACTCACACCACTTTTTAAAAAATAATCTCTGCAAAGACTTATATTAGGATAAATTCAAGCAAAGTCTGCCACAAAGAATTTTTTATATAAACTGTGGTACGAGTTTTATAAAAATAATCACCAGCCAAAGCTCGTAAGCAAAAGGTTAACACTAAATGTAACACTAACGAGTCACGTGACCGATACCAAATGAAACTATTTTGATTCTGACAAGAAATTTCTTCGTAAAATAAATAAAATATAAATCGCTCAGATATTAAATTAAATAAAACTATTACATAGATTTAAGCAAAAATTCTGGTGTGAAATATTTTGATAAAACTTGAGTATTATATTTATATATGTTTAGTGTTAAATTATTTAGCATTTGTACGTAGAACAGTTTTTATTGATTCCTGAAATTTTTTAACTTTCGGAATAATAGTTTAGAAATCACTGATTCATTTATTTTCAAAAAGAATTGTACGAAAATTCTGGTGTGTATTCATCACTATAATAAATCAACTTACCCAGGGTTAAAATTATCATAAAGATCTTAATCCACGTCTGCGTTCGCGAATGTGCTAACTCTTACCATATCGATTTACGTTTTTCCCGATTCATATTTTTAATGAATTTGAGTACCACTATTCCCGAAAAATAATAGCTGAAAGGTTCTGCTCTTAAGGCGACTTACTCGTGGGGAAGAAGCATTGTCGATTCCCATGTTATCCTATGGCAAAAATACTTACCCTGATTGTTCATTCAAATTTCAAAATTTCCAATAACATTTTTTTTTTCAACATATAAGTACGGATGCTCTTCACTACATTATAAGCTTAAAATATTTTTAAAACAGTTTTGAGTATTTTAAAATTCGTGTTAAAGTTTCGAAAAGTCCCAAAAAGTATAATGTGTAGTCTTTATTCGTTTATAACTATAGATTGGAGAAAGATATAAAAATTTGGAGCTTATGCAAGCAAAATCTGATTTGTTTTCTTTTACGTAATTAGGCAACTTTTAAAATTTATTCTAATCAAAGCACTGTAATTTTGAATTAAAAATTAGCTATACCTAAAATCCTCTATAAACCTGTCAAATTGTCAACGTCACCTAATTGATTACTTGAGCTGTCTACGGATATAAGAGGGTCACTATAGGGGTTCAAGGGTTGCCATAGAATGCGAAGAAGCAAAATTCACGTAAAAGAGTAATATTGGGTTTCAGTCTTGGAACAGTATTTTCAATAGACATAGTAAAGGAATATACTCGTAGAAAGAAGTCAAAAAAAGCAGCGAAAATTTTTCTCTTTTGCTAAACAGTTTTCCTTCCTCCGAATCTTAGTATAGCTCAGATGGCCCGACACATTAAAATGGCTATAACCAGCTGCATTGTAATTGCTTTAGCCTCGTCAAATTTTCTATTGGTAAACATAATCATTTTGAGGGCGTGCACAGTCGGTTTTTCGTCGTCGCTCCCACCAATTTTAGTATAAACTAAATATAAGCCCCGATACATTAAAACGATTTTAGTGCAGGCTGTAATTAACGTGACCCGCTAACATTTCAACAAAACAGTTTTTTCCGTGTATAATATTACATCCCTTTGGTAAACGTTTTAGTAAATATTTTTATTGCTGTTAAGTTTTTAAAATTTGGTAATGTTTTATTAATATATATTATTCAAAGGGAAAAAATTAAATATCAGACATTCGTGTTTAGTCTTCTTTTATAGTAATCAAATAAAAATTGTTTTATATTAATTAAGTAATTAAATAAACAATAAACATTCCATTCTTCTACGATCAAAATGCATGGAGTTATGATGCTTTAAAGTTTAGGAAATTTGTAAGGTTCCTGGCATTAGAAAGTAGTCTTGAGGAAAATCTCCGAAATTTCATAAACTTTGGAGTATCATAACAGTATACGTTTCTGTCGTAGAATAATAGACTTTTTTCAATTTTACTTGTCAGAACGTAGAAATAATGCCTCTAAATATAATTTATTGGACTTATTGGACTAAATATTAAATGTTTGAAATTTCACGTCGTTAAAATAGTTATTCTATTCAGAATAAAGAAGTAAAATTATACCAATCTTTCGAATATATCTATCAAAATATGAAATAAAATATAATCGCGACTCTACGTTTTTAAATTAAGGCATTATAAAAACATGAATTAAAATTGTAGAGTCTTATCAGGTACAAAAGAATTTTGCTATAAATTTATAAAAAAAAATTCAGAAGAGGTATGTCAGAGCTGCAGAGAATTATTTTTTATTGACAAATTAAAATATTTTAGTTAATGCTATTTAATATTTTAACATTAACAA
Source organism: Maratus speciosus (assembly GCA_963932465.1). Classification (NCBI taxonomy): domain Eukaryota; kingdom Metazoa; phylum Arthropoda; class Arachnida; order Araneae; family Salticidae; genus Maratus; species Maratus speciosus. Next base: position 403,857,638 of record OZ010787.1, on the reverse strand, counting down.
AAATATTTCTTTTAGACATTAATAAGTGAAAAATAAATTGGGCAAATTATGAGACCCCTCCTTCTACAAAAAAACCCTCTCTTACTGCCCCCCCCCCCCAAAAAAAAAGATGAGAGGGAGTAGAACGATTGAATTGAAACTTCAGCCAGGGATATTTCAATTGCATCAATATGGCCTTGGGTGAACTGACCATAAGAGAAACGGTGTATAGAACAGATAGCGTTTTCACAGGGGTGAACAAGAAAGTCGTAGCTGGAGAGTACTTACCGTATTTTATGGAAGAAACGCCGCGGCGTTTACGAGCTTAAAAGTTAAATTTTTCTTCAAGTGTGGCGTTTACGAATTTTTTTTTTTTCTTTTCTTTTCGCGCGCAAAATATTAGGGTAAAATAAAAGCTCAACAACTTTCTGATTTCGCCGATAATGACATTTCCAATGATGTTAAAAAACATACAGCGTGGACTAAAAAAACTTACAACTCTTCTATTTTGATATTGGCGACTCGGATTTCTTTCTGGGACTTTGAATAGAAACTAATGAAGGCATAAAGTAATTGGGACCCACTCATAAAAAGCGTGCCAAATTTCGAAGCCTACTTAAAAAAACGTGGAACGCCTAAGGAGAGGGCTTCCCGTCCCGCTCTGGATGGTTTTAAATAATAACTGACGTCTCCTTAATTTAAAAGTTAAATTAAAATATTAAAAATTTATTTAAATATGTAAAATAAAATTTCAGACATCTTAAAATATTAAAAATGAGGCACTCTATACTGCTCAGAAAACTTTGATTAAAGTTAGGTCGATCTGACACTGTCGACAAAAGTAGCGTTCCCACAGGTGCGGCTTTTACAACGGGTGCGGCGATTACGATATTTTAAAGCTTATTCAAGCCATTATAGAGGAGTGCGGCGTTTACAACGGGTGAGGCGTTTGCAACGGGTGCGGCGTTTACAACGGATGCGGCGTTTACAACAGGTGCGGCGATTTTTTCCATAAAATACGGTACTTGAAATTTTCAAGCAAAATTTTTATTTTTACTTTTTCAAAAAAGAAATTCATTGATTGATAAAATGGAATATACAAGAATATCGAATCAAAAATGTAAAAATGTTTTCAGATTCGGAATTACAAAGCATTTATACAAAGATATACGTGGTGTTGCATATGAAGAGATGCCATGTAAAATTGAATTTAAATAGCAATTTGTCGTTTTTTTTGTCAAAAAAATTAACCTACAATCATGGAAAGAGTCAGAGTTTAGAAACAAAAAAAGTGCTTTAGAATTCATTAAAGAGTAAAACATCAGAACACCTATCATGAAGGGTAAGAAAAATATTTCTATGTATGCAACCCAAATTCAAAATTTTTAAATTCTTATTACTACTATTCATACAATGCAAATTTAATTCAAGATATCATTAAAATATATATGTTTATGCATTATGCATATATTAAAGATCTTAAGCCAATCACTTCATGGTATCTCTTGGCTAACGCTTAAACGCCCTTAAATATAGATAATATTAAAAAAATCCCCCCAGATTTATATAGTTTTCATTTTTATGGTATACCAATGTCATTATATCATTAACTTTCTTTTTCTTTGCGAGAAAACTATTTCACTCATTCTGGAATAAAATGAAAAAAAAAGAAAAGTGCCCAGCTAAACTGGTGGCATTGAGCTCACAGGCTATTCACACTAATTGTATATTATACTCTTATTTTAAAGAATAATGCCCCTAAAAAAATAAGTGAAGGGGAATTAGCCCCCGTTTCCCCCTTTAAACTTAAGCAGGGAACCTCTAAATTTAATCAGGGAAGCTCCTTAACATAATAAACAGGTATACCAAATTTGGAGCAAATCGAATAATCCTGCAAAAAGACCCATTTATCTAAATTAAGGGGGTGGACTACCCCCCCCCTTTATCATCAACCAATGAATCCCCAAAACTAATCAGGGAAGTTCATTAACATAATAAACCGGTATACCAAATTCGGAGCAAATCGAATCATTCTGCATGAAAAACCCATTTATCTGAATTAAGGGGGGTGGACTAGCCCCCCTTTTCTCCCTTTATTCTTAACCAATGAACGCCCAAAACTAATCAGGGAAGTTCCTTAACATAATAAACCGGTATACCAAATTCGGAGAAAATCGAATAATTCTGCATGAAAAACCCATTTATCTGAATTAAGGGGGGTGGACTAAACCCCCTTTTCCCCCTTTCTCCTTAACCAATGAACCCCCAAAACTAATCAGGGAAGTTCCTTAACATAATAAACCGGTATACCAAATTCGGAGCAAATCGAATCATTCTGCATGAAAAACCCATTTATCTGAATTAAGGGGGGTGGACTAAACCCCCTTTTCCCCCTTTATCCTTAACCAGGAAGGACCTTCATTATTCAGGAAGGACCTTCTTGCCATGGCCAAAAACAAACACAAAAAATTTGGTTCAATTCTATGCATAACTTCATACACTTTTTTGATGGTACAATATTAAAAATGGCACAGAAATCGCTATTACAGTGCCCCCTTCCTGCGGATTTTTTTCAAATTAAGGAAGGGCCTGCTTACCATAGCCAAAAACTTAAAAAAAAAATTGGTTCAATTCTATGCATAACTTCATACATTTTTTGATGGTACAATGACGACAGACAGACATTTTCTAAAAACATGTTTTTTGGGATCTCTGACCCCTAAAACGTGTAAATCCGTCGAAAATCGGAAGTTGAAAATAATTTCGAAGGTAGAAGAAATAAAAAATAAAGATTTTTTGAGCATTAAAAGAATCTAATTGAAATTGAGCACACCAAAAATCTTTCTATACATATAATGTGCGACAAAAATGTTTTGTATTTCTGTTCATATTCATATTTAGTGCAGAGTATTGATAGAAACTGCAGTAATACGACTGAATGTTGTAACACAGAAAAGTAGGACTGTAAAAAAAAAAAGATTAGTTTTGTGAAATTTATTACATTTTTTTAAAACAAAATAAAAATTTTCAAAGAAAGATCGGAACCAGTTAGTTAAATTCAAATCCCAATGCTAAAATCTTCTTTTCTGGTGAGCTCGTTTTGTTTTCGAAATTTCAAATCAAATCTAAATATGAAGTAGTCGGATGCGCCAATCCTAAAACTTTTTTCTATCTCATACATTTTAATACTTCAAAATTCCCTAGCAAAATGCCAAAATTAAATGGCAATCTGTGCCCATAATGAGAATTCTAAAGATATGAAATTCCGTGTATTAGCTCTTGAGATATGGCTATAGATAAAATCGAGTAAATCCTGCAAAATACAACATAGCTGCGCCACCTATTGGTCGATTTACAGCAAAACCTAATCAGCAATAACTTGTGCCAACGTCACACCTAATCTGAAGTTTGATGAAAATACGTGCAATAGTTTTTGAGATAGAGCTATTGCAAAAATCATGAACAATCCAGCACAGAAGCGCCACCTATTGGGTGATTAACACTAACACCTAATCAGTAAAAATTTGTTTCAACGTCTAACTGAATCTGAAGTTAGATGAAAATTTGTGCATTATTTCTTGAGATAGAGCTATTGCGGAAATCGGGAAAAATGCAACATAGCAGCACCACCTGTTGGGCGATTTACACCAAAAACCAGCACCAGTTTATATCAAAGTCTAACTGAAACTAAAGTTTTGTGAAATTCCTTGCTTTAATTTTTGGGATAGAGTGCCCTCAAAATTTTTGTCACATACAGACAGACATAGACTCACAGACAGACTTACAGAGTGGCAGACAGACTCACAGACAGACATTTTCTAAAACCCATCAAATCGTGCTCAAGACCTTCTAAAACGTATAAATTCATGAAAACCGAAAGTTGAAAATTTTCACCAATCCAGTACTTTCTTCTTGTAAAGATAGAAGAAAGTAGAAATTAATAAAAATTGGCTTTTATGGACTGGAATTTTGTGAAGAGCTCACAATCTTTTTTGTGAAATGAAACTTTATAAAAGAAGTTGGCCCTTTTTATTAAATGAAAATTTGTGAAAGGAGCGCAATGAGGATCGACTCCTGCTGCTGCATATTTTAAGCATAGAAATAATCACGCAAAATACATCAGTTGTAGAACACTTTCTATTTTTATCCATATAATTTACTACTCACATTTTCAAGCATACATTTCACCAGTTTTGATATAGAAAGCTGGTATTAAATACCAATATTTGTGGCGCAGCTAGGATCTGTGTGTAGAAATGTTTTGAATCATTATTACTCTTGAATAATTTCGTTGTGTAAAATGTCCAGAATTTTTTTTTTATTTTCTAGTAACTACAAGGTGTAAAAATAAACGTGAAAACCATAACTAGGCAAAATAAATTAAACTCATGAGTTCCAGTTCATGTTTCCCAGGCAGTTTTTTTTCCTTTTCCGCGCTGTTGCTTCCGGTAATTCGGTTCATATCACCAAGTTTGACAGAATTAACGATCTTATCCTCCATTATTGAAAAATGGAAAAACTGTTCGATTACCTAGTTTCTGAATAAGAGCAAACATTATTAATAATTTTGTACAAACAGAATAACAAATAAAATGAAGCATATTATAATATTCTACTAATTTACAATTTAAAGAAATGCGACTTTTAAGTTACAGCTATATAACACTGAATACAATATAACGGAATGTTCACTTAAATTTTGCTGGTTGAGAATGCATTTCGAAATCTAAAATGTGTAAAAAATATTAAAAGAAGAGTATTATTTTCAGTATCTGAAGAGTATTACCTATTTTCAGCATATGTATAGTATTTTCAAAACAACCCTGAGAAGGTAAATGATAAATGTTAATGAATATATATGGATTTCTTGATAATTTTCTTCCAATTTTAGTAATTATTTCCTATTGCTAGTTTGAATTCCTGATGCAATTTACACTTCGCATAGAATTTTCTCAAAAGGTAATTTTTTCAAACTTTATTAATAATTGTGTAAAAACAGTTTAAAATAAATAAAATTACTCATAATATTCTACTAATTTACAATTTTAAGAATTGAGATTTTAAAACTACATAAGTACAGTATACTGGGATTTTTACCTAAATTTTATTGATTGGCAACGACGAGCCGTTAATTCCCAAATTGGCTCAGCCGAGCTCAGCAATCTGATTGGCTAAAACTGATATTCATATAGTAGAAAATTATATTTATTTTCTTATGAAGTACTGTAATGTAAAATAGAATGCAATTATAATGACTTAAATCGATTTATTTTGTTAAATTTGATCAAAATCACAGTAAAGTAAACCAAAATATTAATATTAACAAACAATCAGATTGCTGAGTTCGGCTGAGCTAATTTGGGAATTAACGGCTCGTTGGCAACGCATTTCGAAACGCGAAAATAAAATATAAAAAACAAACACAATACAGTACAGCCCCGATTATCCGCGAAATTGGGTGGCAAGGGTACCGTGGATAACAAAAATCGTGGATAACCCGAAAAAGACTGAAAATGGTGTGCAAACACGAAAAAAAAAGAAGCTTCAACATAAAAACTATGTTTTAGTGTACAAAAAACATAATAAAACGTTTAATACTTATATTTAAATTTTATATGTATATTTAATGTGCATATTTAAATATGCACAGTACAGCAGAAACATTTGCTTTGCGTCTAAATCACTAAAATAAAGAACAGTAAACAAGAAACAATGCCATACATACTGTACAAAAAGAGTTCAGTTACACCTTTTTAAAAAATCAGTCCATTGTTTTTGCTTGTTGCTTTGGAAACACATTTTTTCTTTATTCTAAATTGTAAATTATTGTTTTCCTTTTAGTATGGAATAATTTTTATCTTGAAAATGAAGCTATTCTTGATGTGCTCTCCTGCAATTTATCATAATAGTCTTATTTAATTGTTAAATATTTTAATTACTGGTGTTTACCTTTTGTTAATAAAATCAAGAAAAGACATCAAGACTTTATATCTGATATTTCAAACATCGCAACCGAATCTAGAAATATTCTTCTATTACTTTCGAATACATGAATTTTTCTGTTTATATTTATTAGAAGGGCTTATTGTATTTTCCTTGCTGTTGGCTTGAATTTAAAAAAATTCGCTTCGTGGATAATCGGGGCTGCACTGTACACTGTTTATAATTGGATAGATGGTCCGTCTATTTACAACTCTTCAGAAACTTCATTTTTGTTATCTCTGTTTTTTTTTTTTTTTGTTTTTTTTTTTTTTGTTTTTTTTAGCCTTTCTGTTTTTCCTTTTCCTGTGCATTTAAAATGCCTACAGGATTCAGTATTTAGTGAGAAGTGATGAAATGGGGGATAATCTAAGCGATAAAGCGCCAAAAAGGGCACATGTGTTGCGGTCAGTTAAATGTTTGATCATGCCGCTTAGTGTGGGGGGATATTCTCCAGAGTCCTAAATTATCTCCGCCCACAAAGTGTTTCCCTTGTTGAGAGGCAGGTGGCGTTCGCTTCAGATTTGACTTCCAAGGTCTTGAATAAGGCCCCTTAAAGCTGATAGACGGTGGGGTAGAGTGCTGGTTTCGTATACATGTCGCGCTCATCGACCTAACGATTCGAAATTTTCCGTAGTTTTCTTCTAACCTTGGTATAAGTTCGGGTTAGGTTCTCTTAGAAAGATCCCTCCCCACTAAGGGCACTCTACACCTCGGTCTATATTCATCATGCAGATAATCGGTGGTGACAGAGCGCCACATCTTATCACTTACTTAAATAATAATATTCGCGTTAAAAAGCGACAGAAGTTCTGCAACTAAATAAGGTAAAGATCACTATTCGGAAGTAATGGTAATCAAATTAAAGGACCTTGAATTAAAAAACTGTCGTTTCTGATTACTAGTAACTTACAGTGCAAAAAAACATCCAATAATTAGTGATATTTCTTCGAAACATAATCGCATCTCTTCCAAAATAATATTAAAACTAATATGTGAGAAAACGACTCTTTTATACATAGACCCAATTACCATTATTTTCAAGAAAACTGCTTAAGAAATTGTATGCTTCATGGATCTCTACATACAGTACAGCGCAAATTATCTAAACTGCAATTAACCGGATGTCCAATTAACCGAATATACAATTACCTGAACCTCCATTGACTATTTCTTATTAATCTTACAATTTAAACATAGATTATTTTCTTTATTAAAAAATAGGAGTTAAAACTGAAATTCTAAACAAAAAATAACAACAGAACTGACATTTTATGGGGAAAATAGAGATCCTAGTGTTTACAGCCAATTCAAAGCGTTAAATCTTTAATCCAATATAAGTTTCGAGAAATGCCGATGGGTAGGGGAGAGTAAATTCCCAAAAGAAATCTCTTTTCAACTCAACCCTCCAAAAATAAAGAATATTATCCTGTAAGGTAATTTGTCAACCTTCCGTTTTTTTTTTATATATCGAAAAAATACTTCAAACCAGAAATTTTATTTTGAGAATGAAATCAAGTAAACTTCAAATGACTACCATATAGAAGTAAGAAACATTTAATTAAATAAATTTTCTGATACAACGGATTTTTTATTTTTTTTAAAGCGGGGGCGGGTTCCAAGTATGCAGTAAACAAAGCATTTTGAATAGAGGATACTTTAAATATATCTTCAGTAACAATGATCATTAAACAAAAGGAAAAATTTCATGATATAAACATAAAAAGTTTCTTATTTCATGAGGTGTTTATAACCTATGATTTATTACCTGTTGATAGTGTGAACAGCTAAAACACTAAAAGTAACTTGAATGTTTGTGAGCAGTTATTCAATCACTTTTCTTTAATGTTTCAGTCAGTGTGCAGTGTGCTTTCAGTTCTCCAGTTATCCAAACTCTTGCGTATCCAAACTGGGTCACGGCCGACTTTAGTACTATCTGAAGAAGCTCTTGATTGTTAGGGCGGCTTAGAATGGAATTTATTATCTCTTCCGTCATCTCTGCCAAAGTTCATGATCTACGAAATCCAAATCGTCTGAGAAAGCCGTCCTAGGAAGATAGGAAACAAGCAAGAGAGAATTAAGTCCTGCGAAGATCATGTGATCTGACGTCAATCATTCCGTCATAAGGCGGGAGAAACGAACAAGTACATTCTAGGCCGGTACTGAAGTCGGCCGTGACTGTTACCAATACGAACAGGTTCGGGTAATCAGTGATTTAATTTAACACTTAACCCTTTCAGGGGCAAAGTGCTTATATTCGCAAAACGCTGAAATAATTGAGTGACACCACATTTTACCAGCAAAATTAATCGAAAATAATTAAAAGCTTTTCTTTATGTATTTAACAAAAGGAAAATTTTCATTGCAAAATTCTGGTGCCAATGTGGCATTTAGGAATAAAAATTAAGTGGTTCAAAAATGAACAACCGCTCATCAAGGGGTTAAATGCACAGTGACGCATATCTGCAGCACTTTTAATTTAACTCTTTGAAACCACTATATTTGTAGCCCTTTAAGACCCAGCCCACGCGATCGTACAAGGTTAGATGTTCGTTTAAATTTATGTTTGTGAGTCGTATGAAACAGTCGTATGTAATAAAAACCGTAATCGAACCATCGTTCTCGTTTTTCGTCAACAGATAGAGATTGTAGTGCAATGGAGTTATGAATAAAAAGGAGGAGACATATAGTTTATTGTCTACCAGTTGCGAGTGAAGTAACTGAGGAGGTTGTCACAATATGGCGGCTGCTTTTTTAAAATCGGTTCTTCAGTTTCTGACTACCGATAGGTCAAGCATCCCACCAGTAAAATTGAATAGAAGATTTCGTCTTAAAGAAGCGTCTTATTCATGGAATTTTTTTTCAAAAATGTCACAAAAATTTCTATTTATTTTTACCGGTGTCAGTATGCCTTATATAACTGTCAGTTTGTATCCATGGTTGTCACAATATGGCGGAAACTCAGGGCCTAACTACCACCAAAGAAAACTCCTACCAGTAAAAATGAAAATTTGTTTCTACCACTATTCATGACTGAAATTTTGTAAAAATAAGGCGTTTAAATAAGTTTAAAATATCTATATAAACCTACTGGTGGGAGCTTCCACCGTCGATAAACAACCCCTTTGATAGCGGTTACAGTTGAAGCTTCACTATTTTAAGGATATGTCAGTCCCTCTTTATTAATAGTTCCATGTGTAGTGCTTGTTTTGCTTTAACCCGGAATGAATAGCTTCGTTTACAAGTACAAGAGATCCAGCTCATAGGGCCTTAAAGGTATATAGAAATATTAATCCTGTAAAACAGTGTTGCCAGATGGACTACTTTTTTAAATTCAGATTTCTTGATTGGCACCCCTTTTTTGAAAGGGTAATATGCTCCTTATTTAATGACACATTAATTTAGGCAAAAACAAAGGGAATTTTACCGTTTCAAAAAGGGGTACCAATCAAGAAATCTGAATTTAAAAAAAGTAGCCCACTGGCAACACTGCTGTAAAAAGTACAAAATTATGCTACTAAATAAAGTTAAAAATCTATCTCAAAATTTCTGGTGTCTAATCTTTAATACAAGAATAAAAAATACAATTCTAAAAGAATAATTCATGCATTTAAGGGTTAAGTTTTACAAAATAAAAAATTATATAAAATAAGGTATTTAGATTCATATTTATTAAAATATTTACGAATTTGCAGTATTTTAGTTTTCATTTGTATTGCAGATGTTCAACATAAGAAAAGGTTGACGTATAATACGAAAAATGCATCTCTGATTTCTTTCATTATTTTCCTGTGTAATAAACCGTTCTGAGAATCATATACAGGGTGCAAAGGAAAGTCCCTTTAACCTGAAAATACTTGCGAACCGAGAGAGCTACAGCTATGCAAGTGAGGTAACGGTATAGTAAAGCGACCACGACCGATGTAATGCAAACGACAGCAGCGCCCCTAGTGGCGAAATTTTGAAGATAGCCATAGCAAATCGAAAACGAAAAGAGATAGAGCAAAATTTCTAATTAGAAAGTTTTAGGGCATCAAATAATTAGTACAAAACGACATTTCGTTTGCATGAGTAAAATAAATCTTCGCCTGTATGCCCAAAAATGTTTGATACCATTTTGTGTAAACGTTTGAATGAAATAGCCAGAAGTATGAAGAAATACGCACAGTTTACGGTAGAAATACGCACAATTTATGGTAGAAATACGCACAATTTATGGTAGAAATGCGTACTTTTCTCAATACATTTTTATAACATCACGCAAAAATCAAAACAAAAAAGACAAACTATCTCACAGTGATAAAAAGTTAATATTCAGTATTTTCGAAAAGTTCGCCATTGCTCACGATACACTTTTGCATTCGTGAGAGTAATTCTGTATGCACATTTCTCAGCATGGAACGGCTATTGCAAGCCTTTTCAATACGACAACATAAATTTAACGCTTTCAATGGCGGTGGCTAGACGGTCTTGCCACCTAATTTTAATTCCAAAACTCAAAAATGGCACCAAGAATATTTTAATAAAATTTTGCTTTTGTAATGAAAGTGAAAATTAGCGGGTTTTTATTTTTAAGAAAGTCGTTTTAATATTCTGGTGTCAGTTAATTATTTCATCAGTTTACGAACAGAATTTTTCTCCTGAAAGCTCCTGAAAGGGTTAATCTAAAATTTTAAATGTTTTGGAAATTAAATTTTTACAGACATTACAGCACAGTACAACGTCGCAATCTGCAATGGTGCACTGCTACATTTCCGGAATGTGAATATGCAAAGTAGAATCGTCGCTCATCGATTTCGGGTATTTTTGGGTATACAAGCGACGATTTATCTTATCTGTGGGAATAAACCGTTAAAATATGGGGAAATTTTCTATTCAAAATTTAATCGTGAAAATTTGCTCCTGCGATATTCAGAAACCGTTGATCCGATGTAAAAAAAATGAGCCGCCATCGTGTAACAACCTCCTCAGTTACTTCACTCGAGACTCTGCACTATATGTCTCCTCCGATTTATTCATAACTCCATTATGCATCTATGCATCCATTTTCCTTATTCATATTCGTCACTTCAGAAAAAAATCTTTTCCGTAATATTAATTTGTGTTTCGTGCATACTAAAAAAAATTTAGGAATTTTACATCTTTGAAAACAATTTAAACTTGTCTATTTATAAAAGCAAGCGTTTCTTATCACTCAGAAGTATCCTTACGTGCAATCATTTTTAAAACATTCAGTTCTTTTTTTATATAAACTTTTATTCCTCATATATATTTAACTTTATAAACTATAAAATGTCCGGCTTTTCAGTAACTCATATGGCTTTTGACCCATTTTAGTCGTTCTGATTTATATCACTTATAAAAATGGCTTTCATAGCCGACTTTTTTAAGGTGATACTTCTGGAAATGTTATCTTTCCATCATACGTGACTTCTTAGATCCTACAGTTAGAGAAAATATTTTTATCTGAGTTATTTTATTGAGAGTGGATTTTGTAATAAATTCTAAATAACTATATATAAATAATATTTATATGAGTTTCAATAACAAATATCCTTTAAATAAAAATTTATTCTAGCGCAATTTATTAATATATAAATATATGTAATATAATATATATTTACCTTTGTAATGTTAGTGTTCAATGTTTAACAAAGAGTAAATAATAATTTAAGAAAGATTTCGATTATCAGTAATATGAAATATGAAATATGGAGACATAAATCAAAATTTAAAACAGAGTTGCCATCTCTCGATTAAATAATTAAAAAATAAATATTCAGAAATAGTGGTACTCAAAAATCCGAATTGTGTCAGTTCTGTCAAAATACTACATACCTCCATTTTAGGGGACATTACCTAAAAGAAAAAATAAAGTAGGAGTTTCAGGGATCAGAATTCTCCGCTTTTTTGCATACCAGTATAATCTTAGAGAAAATGTTATTTTATTTAATCGGAAAATACTGCGATTTAACACAACAACAATTTCTCTAATATTATACTGGTATGTGAAAAAGCGGAGAATTCTCCTCCCTGGATTTGGCTTCAAATTTGTTTTTCCGTAAAATGCTTCTGTACTGGCCAGAAAAGGGTTGAAATTTATATGCACTTTAGAAAGTTTGCAACACATGACTAATGTTCTTTTTTTTTTTTTTTTTTTTTTTTTTTTTAATCCTTGACTTTGAAAACAAAGACGGAATATTGCGTACACAAAACTGGCAAACCTGTGTACCAGTCAGTGCAGCAGGGGAGCAACTGCTGCCGATAGTTTCGAATGTAATCTGAGCCTCATCTAATACATTATTTCTTTCATAATACGAGTACTATATTACTATTAAGAAATAGTGGTTAGAATTGATCCACTGGTGGGTTGGACACACCTGGCTTATACAATATGCCGTTCTTGTTCTTAAAGGTTAAAATAGTAGCTTTGCACTTCACTTATGTTAAATGTCTGAGGCTGTTAAACGCTTTGACACAGTCATAAAAAATATAGCAGCTTTAGCATCACTATATTTGATATAATACCTTCGTTAATAATTAACAGGTATGCCCTGCAAGTACTAATTCTTACCGTAAATATCTTAAGGTTTTTTTCTTTATCTTCTGCTTAAACCACGCATTATTATTATTATTTTTTTTTTTTTACTTCATACGTATCATTTAATGAAAACTGACAACATTACTTTAAAAATGTTTATTTTAAATGAGAGATTAAAACATTTTTCAATATATTTTCATAAAACTTATGAAACTAATCAAAGGATTACCTATAAGTATGCAAAGTTGAGGTAATTAAACAGTCCTAAGTCAATGTATGGTTTCATATAGATCATAATGGCATAGCTGTCAACCTTTCGGTTTTTAAGTCAAATAAAAGAAAATTAAACCATAACTGTTTCTTAAAAAATGAAATCAAATACGAATCACAGAGAAACAACTCACATTGCAAATGCCGAACTTATTAAATGAGATAAATATGCACAGTACCAGGGTTGCGGTTTGGCATCTTTTTTTTAGTCGGAAATTGCAAACAAATATTTCTGCTTCATTTGATGGCAGGCATTTTGTGATTACATAAGGTAAAATCTCTTCTTTAGGAATTTGAGGAACGGACTCGGTATTTCTGAATAAAAAAGATGCTCAAGCTGACAACATTGCACTGCACGTCACGAGAAGATCCATAATTCTGACACTGAAAATCAAAGTTAATGTTCGCAAATAGTTATCTCACAAGCAGAGTTAGTAAAATCGTACACTCTAATCTTTTTCAAACTTGGAAGGTTTGAAGGACTTCATAAGTGTAAAAAATTACATATAAATTTGTTTTTATACCCATAAAAAAATTTTTCATCTGATTAACTTTTTTAGTATTCTAAGACTTTTCTTAAAAGTATGTGGTATCATTTTTTACTGAAATCTTCTTCTCGTTTTTGTTATAATGTGTCGCATGTCTTTACGTTGATGTTACTGAATTCTCTTTCCTATAAATCCATTACATGTATAAAAATCGATTAAAAATGTAAGAGATGGATATAAAAGTCTCAACTAGTCTAAGTCTCTCTACAGTCTAAGTCTCAACTCTCAACCTGCTACATTTATGGATTTTAATAGCGACTATAATACAGTACTGCATTGTCAGTATTTGATAGTTATCTGATATCTACCTCAAGTGAATTCATTTTCGGCCTGTCTGGAACTAGAAATTTTTTGCAGAAATGTTCCTGTTTTTTTTTTTTTTTTATTACAGATATCCTTCGATTAACCCTTTGATTACAGAATAGAACCAAGACCTGATTACCAACAGGGTAAATTTCCACCAGTAAATTTCAATAGAAATTATCACTTTATTTAAACCCCTATTCATGCAAAATTATTGCCATGAATAAGGAAAAAAATTCTATTCATTTTTACTGGTGGAAGTCTACTCCGTTGGTAATCAGGCCCTGGTTGGGAAACATACGTCCCAGTGAACTATTTTTTATTCTATTCATACCACTTGTTGAAAAAGGATTTCTGCCATACCCTTATACTATGATTTTATCAGGAGAAATACACCTGAAAAAAAGATTTTTGCAAGTTGATGCGATCGAATGTAATCCCTTACCTGTGACGCCCGAACTCAGTTCGTGCAACGCCAATGCGCCAATTTTGGAATGACCGATCTCGGCTCGGGCAAGAGAAAAATCGATGTTTCAATTCCGTGAAGCCCGAACCCTGTTCCTCCAAAGCATAACATCTAATTTACCATTTTCCCAATAGATGGCGACACTTTCCTGCGAAAAGTTTGGTAGCTTCGCGCCATTTGTCGGATTTTTGTAATTTTGCAGTTCTTCCCAAATTTCATTCAACCATTCAGAGAAAAAAAATACATTTTTGGCACGTTTTTTTTTCAAATATATTCCACGGTCAAGGGGTTAAAAATACTCTGTAGTTCTTCCCCGTAATCAAAGGGGAGGTTTGATTACGGGGTTCAACATCATATTTGTTCAACATCATATTCAACATCATATTTGTTCATGTTCATGACATCAACATCATATTTGTTCATGGGGTTCATGTTCAACATCATATTTGTTGAACATGAAAATATTTACTTGAAAATCGGAACATAAGTCGAATATTTCTAAAATGCTGTATGAAAAGTAAACTCCGATTTAACCCTTTCCAGCGCAGACTAATTCTGTTTGTAAAATGATGAAATTATTGACTGACACCAGAATTTAGAAACGAATTTATTAGAAATACAATACTTGCTTATTTTCATTTTTCTTTACAAAAGGAAAATTTTAATTAAATATTCTGCGTGCCAGTAAACTTAAAATTAAGTTGTCACTTATGTGTTTACTGCCCGTGGTTATCACTATTCAAAGCACTGAAATACCTGCATATGTTTTCATTTTCAACAAATAAGTTTTGGTATTTAAGATTATTTGAAAAAAAAAATGCAATTTTTCCGATTTTTGGTCACTAAAGTCATAAAAGTAAAATTCTGTTCAAGAATTCTGGAACTAATATTTATAAAATTAAATAATATAAAAAATATCCCAAGGGTCTCTAAGGGGTTAACACGTACTCATAGCTGCCAACTTACCAACAATCTCCTCAAAATTGTGTCATTTTTATTCTAGGTTTAAAAAATACATCGTTTCTTAAAAAACGAAATTAAATAAGAGCCACAAATAAACTAAACTCATTCTTTAAAATATTTTTTTTTAGCTCGAAACGTGTTTATTTGCCACAGAAGATAACGGCACATAGCTGCCAACTTACCGATAACTTCCGTAAAGCTGCGTAGCTGTCAACATACCGATATCGACCGGAGCATAGTAGGCTTATCCTCTACGTAAAGTAGTTTCAAACTAGAAATTTTTTTCAATAAATTGTGTTTTGTTTCTATGTTATCCTTATTGAATGATATTTTTAAGTAAATCGCCGCTTTGAAATATGTTTATATAATCTACGTCAAATTGACACTATGCTCAGTAGAATATAGGAATCTTCGAAGCAGGAAACTGTACCGATATCTTTTGCATCAAAGAAATATATGTTGAAACAATAAAATTATTTAACAAAATTTCATTCTTCGTGAGTATGACATAGCTACCAACATACCCATAATTTCCGTAAAACTATGCCTGCCTAACCTAGGTCAAACAAACAAGTTTTATCCCAAAAAATTTTCTTAATACATAAAATTATAAAAGAAACATGACAAAACAACCCTCACTTTGATTAACCATTAAATGCAGGATTTTTTATTTTGTTTCGAAAAAATTATATATGATTCTCAGAAGGATTATAACACAGGGAAAATAATGGAAAAAGTCAGAGATACATTTTTCGTATAATACGTCAACATTTTCTTATGTTGCACATCTGCAATAGAAGTAAAAACTAAAATATTGCAAATTAGTAAACATTTTAATAAGTATGAATCTAAATAATACCTTATATTATGTACTCCCTCTGTCCGAAATTAGTTGTCACATTTGAATACTTTTGTACCGATTATTGATATTGATGATTTTATAAATTTGTTTGAACATTTGTCAGAGATTTCTGGATGCCATGCTATCAATCATCAACATTTACTTACGCTCCTCACCACCTTAAATCAGTACAAAATAATTTTAACACTAGAACGCCCGGAAGGAGTCGATTCGACTCCGACCATATGATTAAATGTCAAATGGAACTAGAAAAATTTTCATAAAATAAGTTAAATTTTAAAAACGCAGATTTATGTTAAATAAATCAGTCAAATAATTTTAAATAAAAATTCTGGGGTAAAACATTTTTATGAAACTTGAGTAAAATTTCCGGGCGTTCTAGTGTTAAAAAATCCAGGGTTCGCACACTCTTAAGCCACGCCCCATTTTGTAATGATTCGCATAAAACTATCTTCTAGTTAATGAATCGTAAATTTATTAGGAATAAAATTATCTTTCTATGTCTGTCTGGTACCACGTTTGCCTGGCTTACCATATGTGTCTGGTATATTTGTTGTAGAATCCTTACAAAATGGAACGTGGCTTAAGAGCGTGCAAACCCTGTAAATTTGCTTTGAAACATTTGTCACAAAATAAGTGCTATATTTATGGGGGAAAAAATTATAATGAAAATACCAAGTTGTGATTATTTTAATAGCAAATAATACAATTTGAACTGATTTTTAAGGAATTTTTTGCACATAGTATTGCTTCAGGTTTACATATCAGGTTTCGCAGAAGAAGATTTTGACGACGAAGTTTTTCTTTCTTGAGATGAGTTATTTTGTAACAGTTGTCTCCGCCTGACAGCATAATGTTTTCCATACATGTTTGCAAAGTTAAAAATACATTTTCAAGCTTTTCCACTTCCATATTTTGAAAAGCAGTTTCAACAGCATCAATTAAGTTGTCAATATTGTTTCTGGGCATCTGATGTTGCAATGAATGTATTGCATTAAAAAACCCGAGATCAAGTACATTTAAATCCGGACTATTCGAAGGTTGACATTGTAATTGCAAATTCCATCCATCTTTTAAACATTCTTCTGTGATACTGGGATCATCCACTGCCAAATGAGGTTTCGCATGTCCTGTTGTATGTATATAGGACTCGATTTTTCACTAGTTGGAAATTTTTCACGTATAGCCTGTAAAACGTTTTCTATAATCATTCTTCGGATTTCTTCTTTGTTAACAATTTCAACAACTTTTGTCACAGCAGTTCCTTTTGCACACTTTTTCGAGTTTCTTTTTGAATTTTCTGAATAGACAAAAGGCCATATTCTAATCTTTCCATCAAACATGTCGTTTGTATTCGAGTTTCATCTTGGTCTTGTTACCGCTGCCATAAACATTACTTTGGTAATAAACCTGTTGCTTTTGCAATGCCTCGAAGGTTCAGTTTCATCTAGGGTGATGTAAAATGAATTACTGGTTTTTGTAATATAAAACCACTTTTCATCGATATACGATCTAACATTTCCGAAAAGCATCTATTAGTTTGAACATGCTGTAAGCAAAATCGAATTCTGTCCAGCTTATTTTTTTTCTGTTAGACTTGGCTTAATGGTGGATGAAATACGCTTCCAAACTTTTCCCTCCTTGAGAATCCTGTGTAATGTTGATTTAGGAATGCTAACAGCACATGATAAACTCCGAAGTGATTGTCTTCGTTTTATTTTCGTATCTTTGGTTTTGCTCAATTGCTGAGAAAAATCTTTTTTTCTTCGTCCGTATTTACCAGTTTTTTGTGACTTTACATTGTAAACTTCATCATCGGTTATTTGAGGTCTTTACCTGCTTCCACAAACGGGATACTGTTCTACGATGAACATTAAATTTCATCGCTGCAGCAGTTACAGAACCATGGCTCAGTTTATCATTTTTCCAATGTTGCAATAAAAATTGCAATATAGCGTTACGCTCTTCATTATTCATTTCCTTCTTTTGGGCACTTTCTAAATTATTATTCATAATTGCAATTTTCGTCACCATGTGATATTCATTGCAATATAATTTTAATGGTGTTGATCTACTAAACTGCATCGGATGTTATTTATGACTCCACCTACTTGAAATGTGACAATTAATTTGGGACAAAATTTTCAATCCAAATGTGACAACTAATTTGGGACGGAGGGAGTAATTTTTATTTTGTAAAACTTAAACTTAACTGCACAATTTATTTTTTAGAATTATGTTTTTTACTCTTATATTAAAGATTAGACACCAAACATTTTAAAATAGATTTTTATCTTTATATTTTTGTAATTTTTACAGAATTAATTTTTCTATATAAATATACTGGTTGCATAAAATTAAATAAAAAGTTATGAAGATATGCATCACTATGCATTTAAGGTTTAATATATTTTATGGTTACATGCTTATTTGCGATTGGCAGGAAATTACTATAATTTTATTTTTAGTACCACTATTTTCATACAAAAATAATAGCCTTATTTAATTACAGAAATTTTACGATTAAATCAGACTACAAGAATACTTCGAAAATAGTGGCAGCCATAATAAAATTTTCTGGCAACCCTGATTATTGACGACATCTACAAGTTAGAAGTAAGGTTTCTTTCCAATAAGATTGCCGACAAGGAGTGCATAGAAAAATTGCAAGTTTCAAAATTCGTAATTCATGAATCCACCACCAGCTGATTAGCTCGTCAAAGATTTCATAATCAGGTAAAGTGGGATTACTATACTACTAACTTTAGGTTTTTATCAAATACCTACTCCATATTACCTGCCATCTTTACATTAGTATATTCCTATATAAAGAATATGTTCAAAAGTCACCGGACACTCGGATTTAGATATTTTCTAAAATATCCAGAGAAATACTTAACAAGTTATTTTGAAAATTCGGGATTATAAAAAGTTTGACCTCATATATTTCAGTGAAAGTTCCGTTACGTGGGCAAACATGAGGCCAACAAAAAATTGCATAAAAATAATAATATTTGCAATATCTAGTTGAGTTCTGTAGAATATTTGCGTCCATTTTTGCAAAAATAACGCATATTCACGAAGATAAGATGGTCTGTTTAAAAATTTCAAGAAATTTTCGCATGTTTTTTGTTGATAGCATACAGGGTTTTAGCCACTTTAAACAATTACCAGTCTTAAACGGCAATGTATCCTGTTTTTGCGTAGCGTGTAAAAAAAACCTCAACCTGACAGAAATAAGCTGTCAATTTTGGCACAGTGTAAAACTGTTTAATTTGTAGAAAATATCTCTAATTTTTCATTAAAACCTGTTTTTCTGTAAAAAAAAAAAAAAAAAAAAAAAAAAAAAAAAAAAAAGATTTTTTGTGTAAAAATTACAAAATTTACATTTTTTAGAGAAAAAACTGTTCTTCTTTAAAACAGTTTTTTTCTGTAAAAAATACAATTTTTTTCTGTAAAAGTTATAGATTTGTTTTCAGTGAAATGAGTCTATTTATAGTCTATAAACATATTTTAGTGCACTAAATATAATTCAACTAAAATATGCATTACACAAATGAAAATCTTCTTTAAGCAACTCACGCGCATAGACAGTAATACTCTAGTGGAATTTTTTTGTGTACCCCTGTATATGATCCATAGAATTTATAAACACCCCGCGGTATGGAAATTTTTTAAAAAAAAACGCTAACATCTTCAGGGGTAGGAAAACGCTACTATTTTTTCGCTACGTTTTTATTCAGATTTCTTGATCGCCACGGCATTTTTGAAACAGAGTTATCTTGCTTATTTAATGACGGATTATATAAGTCAAAGAAAATAAGGCGAATATTACTGAATTCATTCTGAATAAAAGATGTATTGGAAAAGTGTCGTTTTCTTACCCCTGTTAAACTGACTTATTTTTCTCCGTAGACCTTGATGATTTATTTTGTGTAACCTTTTAAATGAATGACAAATGTTTTGCATGTGTTACTGCACCTTATAAATGTATATCAATTGCGTTATGTTTGAAATAGCGTAAAATCGTTAAAATGCACTGCAAACAACTTTTTACCTTAGGCACTCTAAGGCGACGCACACTAAGGCGACGCACACTAAGGCGACATGTCAGACATGTCGCTTGAATTCAGAGGAAAAACTGGTTTAAAACAGGTTTCAAACAACTTCCTACTTTGTTTCGACCGGTTTTTTCTCCCAAATGTTGTGTTTCATGTTTCCTGTCGTCTCCGTGTGGCATGCACCTTAGAGCAATGGTGCGCAAACTATTTTCATTCGGACCCTTTGTGCCCCCTGGATATACAATAGACTTTTTTTAATCGTCAAACGCAGTTGACTTTTGGGGGTTAGTTCTTTTTGAGACTTGGGCTTATGTTTCTCCTTTATTAGAGTTTTGAATAAAACATAAAATTTTATGAAGCAGTGGTTTTATTTATGCACATGGGCATAAATATTTTTATTTAAAAATATTTTTAAAGATTACATCATAAGAATTCAATGTGAGGCGCGCGCTTGCAAAGAGCTCCTGATTGCTTCAATGTTCAAATCTGTATTGGAAATCGCAAGCCGTAAGTCTTTGTTGGGATCTAGTCAAGATCGATATTTCATTTTAATGGCAACTAATTTTGAAAACCGTTTTTACATAAACGACGTAATCGAAATATAATCTGCCATTTTTTAAAATCAGCGCGACCTATTCGGTTCAAATACATAACCAGCATTTTTGGAGAATCAGAGACTTAAGTAGAATGCACGGTGTTTTGTCTGTTAAAACATCAATTAACTGGTCTTTTTAATTTAACCCTTTGAGGGGCAAGCGATAATGTCTCTGTAATATTGAATTCTCACCGGAATAATGAAAAAAATTTATTTTAAAATAAGAAAAAACAATTTTTCAACATTTCGCCCCCAAAGTTAATAATATAAAATTTAGTTAAAAGTTTCTGGTGCAAATCTTGTTTAAATTAGGTGGGAGATAATATATCCCACCGCCCCTCAAGGGGTTAAGGGGATAATGGACTTTAAGATATCAAACGAAAATGAATCACTTATCCAACCTAATTCATTATATTGAAATTTTTCGAAAAGTTTTCTTTCAATTTGATCATATCCTTCTTGCCAAGGTATCGACTTATTCTTAAAAGCTTCAATTTTACTGCTCGGTATTAAAATGTTTTTACTTTCTCCCTGTAGACTTAAATTCAAATCGTTAAGTTTTTTGAAAACATCGACCATGTAACGGAGTTTTATGAGCCAATGTTCATGAATAAATAATCTCGCAAATATATATTTATTTCCTACCAAAAAAAAACTATACTTTATTTTTCAAATCGAAAATATGTCGCAATATTTACCGCGTAAGAGTCACCTCAGTTTTATATGCAATAATAATGTATCATACACAGAAACCATCTCGTTACAAAGTAAGAACCTGTTTTATCAGAAACTCTTTTAACCGAAACTTTCGGTTAACTGAAATCCATTTTTAAAGTTTTTTTTTTTTTTTTTTAACTATCACATTCCTTGTGTGCAAAATCCATTTTGAAAGCTTTTTTTTTTTACTATCACATTTCTTGTGTGCAAAATCCGTTTTGAAAGCCCTTTTTTTTTTTTTTACTATCACATTTCTTGTGTGCAAGCGGTCCTTTCTGCACTTCGAGTACATATAGATATATTCGATCCCTTTTCTTAAGGTTCCTTTGAATTTAACTTGAGTTCCGTAAACTGCGAAATGGAACAAAGAAAACGAACAAATTAGCAATTCTGAAACTTTTGAATGTTTTGAAAAAGGTTTGGTATGGCTAGAGCAGCTGAAAGACTGTGATACTGGTAAACTAATAATATTTAAAAACTCCGTGATAGGGCTTCAAAGTAAAGGCAATTGAAACTGCGACAAACAAAACATATTTTCAAACCCTCGTGATATATGTAAAGGGTACTTAATTTCAAAATTAAAATTCAGGCAATTTATTAGTTTTCTATTTTGCTATTGCTTTATTTTTATTAAGTACTTGTTACCATCATAAGAAATATTGCATATATTTCACCTAAATCTTAAAATGGAAGAATTCTTGATTATCCGAAAATTTCGATTTTCCGAAAGATGGTCCGTCCAAATTACTTCGGATAATCGAGGTTCTACTGTATTGAAAAGAGACGACTGTTTATACTGCTGTTATTAAGGTAATTAATTACAATAGATGCATCCAATTAACGAAAACAATATATAAATATAATTATAGAATGCACTTGAATGAACGTAAGAAGCATCAAAACTGAATAACTGAGGCACAGAAGAAAAAACTGCACGATTGTCCTTGTGACCGCAGTCGCTGCCATCGAAATACTCATGGCTAGAGGAAGCGAGTGTTACGTCATCACTAATGGACCGACTTCTCACTAGTGTTGGAATTCACACCGAAAATTTTTGAATAGCAACTTTCTTTTATTTTATTTGTGGAATATCTGCCATCTTATAAAACAATAATAACTATTTAAACTTACTTTTGAGAATTTGGAATCTCCCAATAAAAAATGAGCCAGATGCGGCAACACCGTGACATTCCGCATCTGGCTGAATTTTTATTTAGTGATTCCGAATCCTCACCAGTAAGTTTAAATACTTATTATTGTTTTATTAGGTGATAGATATTCCAAAAATAAAATAAAATTGCTATTCAAAATTTTGCGGTGTGAATTCCAGAAATTGTGAGAAGTCCGTCAATTAGCGATGACGTCACACTCGTGTCTCTGGCCCTGAGCATTTCGATGGCAGAGCCACAGTATAAAGGTTAAATAGCAGAGTGGTGCACCTAGATTGTAAAAGCTCTAGCAAAGAGGGTCGCTACTAAGCGTCAGACCGATCTAAGTTACATATGAATATTAACCTTTAAACCCCTTCAGGGGCAAAGTACTTCTGTTGCAAAAATGTTATAATGATTGATTGACACCGGTATTTATGAACAAATTTATAAGCAAGTATGTAAATATTTTTAGTCGCATACATTATATAAAAAAAAATAATTCATTAATTCTGATTCCAATATGGCATTTGGGAATTAAAATTAACTGGTATATATATAATATACCGGTGCCCTTCAAGGGGTTAACGGTCACATTAAATTTCGGTTTAAAAACTCAAATTACTTATTGCAACCAATTTGTTAAAAAGAAATATTCACCTTGTTTAACGATACGTAAAATGATACCACAATAAAGCCAATTACACTATTTTATAAAACTGGTGGGAATCAAACAATCTGAATAAAAAACACAGCCCGTGAATATCACGGGTGCGAGAATTAAGGGATTAACGGAAAGCATGTAGAGGCATTTCAAATTAACAATTATATTTTATCACTATATCTATTCGCTTGCTGTTTTCCGAAATATAGGTATTATATACTAACATAGATAGATGTTTTCCTAACAAAAATATTGTTCTATTTTTATAAATACAGTGTGTTAAGAAATTATAAGAGTACTAACGAATTGGTGCACTTCTGAAGAAGATACAATATGCAAATTTTTAGCGTGTGTATTTAAAATTGATTGTAGAACCAGTGTTGCCAGTAGGCTACTTTTTCTTAATTCAGATTTCTTGATTGGTACCACTTTTTTGAAATAGTAAAATTCGCCTTATTTAGTGACTTATGAATTAAAGCGAAAACAAGGGGAATTTTACTATTTCAGAAAAGTGGTGTCAATTAAGAAATCAGAATTCAAAATAGTAGCCCAATGGCAACACTGCGTAGAACGTTTTCTGTTATAATTGCAACATTAAAATTTAAGTTACATTTTTTAAAATATTCTATTTTTTAAAAAAAACGTAAATAAGGTGACTTTTAAGAAATTATAAGACCACCTGCGGAAATTAGCATATTATACGTCACATCAGAATCATTACAAAACGTACGCGTTTGTATATCGCGAAAGTATTCCCGAGAAGCAAAGGTGCAGGTTTAGATAGTGTTATTTTGATATATTTGAAGATGCCGCGGGGTAAAGAGTTGTTTGCGACCGAAGTAAGAAAAATTTGGTTTTATAAGGGTGCTGGAAATCAGAACGAGAAGTAGCTCGGTTAATGAAGCGTTCTAAGATTGCCATTCACAATAAAATAATTAGACAAAAGTATTCAAATAAAATTAAACGATCTGGAAGAAAAAGAATTTTGACAGCACGGGATGATCTACAAATATTTCGATTATCGGCCTTTCAATTTGGGAAATAACCAACCGTTTCAGCAAAAGAACTTCACACGTAACAGTTTGGAAGAGTCTGAAATCAAATAGTAATTCAAAATGTATGAAACTGTTGAAAAAACCGAGTTTAATGAAACATCATAAAAAAGAAAGACTGAAATGGGCTAAAATGTCATGTCATGGGACAAGAAATGGAAACAATTGATATTTTCAGATGAAAAAAAAATTAATCTTGACGGTCCGGATGGTTATAAACATTATTGGCAGGATTTCAGGCAGAAACCGAAACAAGCCCACAAATGGGAGGAGGATCAGTAATGGTTTGGGGAGAATTTAGTCTTGATGGATTATGCGATTTAACCCCTTGAGGGAATGGAGTTATGAATAAAGAGGAGGAGACGTATAATGTACTGTCTACCAGATGCGAGTGAAGTAACTGAGGAGGTTGTCACAAAATGGCGGCTGCTTTTTTAAATCGTATCAACAGTTTCTGATTATCACCAGTGCTAACTTCCACAAGTAAATTTGAATAGAAATTTTTTTCTTATTTAAGTGCCTTGTTCATATAAATATTTACTTAAAAATATAGTACAATTTCCTGTTTGTTTTTACTGTTTTCAGTTTGCCCCAGTATTATAATCTTTTTCACTGAAACTGACAGGAGGTTGTCTAGATTGTCACAACATGACGGAAACGCAAGCCTGACTATCGCCAAAGTATTTTGACACCAGTAAAAATGAATATCTGTTTCTGCGATTATTTATAACTGAAGTTTTGTATTGAATAAGGCGTTTAAATAAGAAAAAAATACCGGAAATGCTCGCGCATACGTAGGATATGTACGATTTATACTCTTCCACAAATAAATTCAAGCAAAAGTCATCATGTTACTTAATCGTTGACACTGCTCACAAATTCCGCGATAAAATAATTTGAAGATTAATTTTCGAAAATTAGTGGTGAGAAATGTAGTAACCGTGCCAACCCTGGGTATTCATACCCTGCGTGTGTAATCCCTGGTTAAGGATATGTCAGTTCCTTTTATTAATAGTTCCATGCTTGAGGGGAGGTGCGATATATTATATTCCACCTACGATTAATGAAGATTTGCACCAGAATTTTTTTATGAAATTTTACTTTTCTAACTTTGGTGGAAAAAAGTCGTAAATTTGCTTTTTCTTATTGTGCAATAAATTTTTTTGAATATTCCGGTGTGAATTAGACATTACAGAAACAGAATTACTTGTCCCTGAAAGGGTTAACCCAAATTTCGGGACGTATGAACTCTGCGCAATATCAGGCTATGTTATATGGTCATTTGATACCGTTTGAACCTTTTTTAGGTTGTGCTAACTGAGTGTTTCATCAGGACAATGCTTCTTGCCATGAGTCTAAATAATGGAGTTATGAATAAAAAGGAGGAGACATATAGTGTATTGTCTACCAGTTGCGAGTGAAGTAACTGAGGAGGTTGTCACAATATGGCGGCTGCTTTTTTAAAATCGGTTCTTCAGTTTCTGATTACCGATAGGTCAAACATCCCACCAGTAAAATTGAATAGATTTCGTCTTAAAGAAGCGTGTTATTCATGGAATTTTTTTTCAAAAATTTCGTAATAATTTCTATTTACTTTTACTGGTGTGAGTATGCCTTATAAAACTGTCAGTTTGTTTCCATGGTTGTCACAATATGGCGGAAACGCAGGGCCTAACTACCACCAAAGAAAACTCCTACCAGTAAAAATTAAAATCTGTTTCTGCCACTATTTATGACTGAAATTTTGTCGTAATAAGGCGTTTAAATAAGTTGAAAATATCTATATAGACCTACTGGTGGGAGTTTCCACCGTCGATAAACAACGCCTGTGATAGCGTTTACAGTTGAAGCTTCACTATTTTAAGGATATGTCAGTTCCTCTTTATTAATAGTTCCATGGTCTAAAAACCTCCAGCAATCGTTTAAAAAAGAAAAAAATCATATTTTGTCATGGCTAAGTTGAAATCCAGACTTGAACCCTATAGAAAATCTTTAGGGCGTATTAAGTCGCAAAGTTTAAGCTAATGATAAACAGTTTTTATCTGCCAATGAACTAAAAGTACCCATTGTAAAAGAATGGCATAATATTTCTGAATCTGTACTTAATCACCTGGTCACTTCTATGAAAAATAGATTGTTTGAGTTTATAAAGAAAAATGGAGGACCAATATCGTATTAATTCACATATTATATTTGTTTTTAGACAAGTGGTTTTATAATTTGTTAACAGTGCATTTTTCAATCATTGCTTATATTTTTGTTAACATATTTATTTATTGCATTATTCAAGATTATTGCAAACTAATTTTAATAAATATGTTGTATTTTGATATATCATGTGTTTAAACTATAATCAGAACCTTTATTTGCTTCATAATTTTCAAAATCAAAGTGGTCTTATAATTTCTTAACGCATTGTAATATTCTATCATTTTAATATTTTACTGGTAGCTGATACTGGTTGACGGAAAACTTTGTTTTTTTTTTTGTTGTTGTTTTTGTTGTTGTCAGATAAATTTGTTTGAATTTCGCGACCCACAAAAATTTTCTGGTGACCCCAAGAGAGGTCGTAACCCACACTTTGCGCACAACTGCCATAGAGCATAATGTAACAGAAACCTTTTGTGTGTATTTGTAAACGAACTGTAAACGCTACATAATTCGTTTTCAATAGAAAAAATGTCATGGTAACTCTCAATAACAATATCATGTATCAATAACGTATAAATCGAAGTATATTTACGAGAATTAGCGCGCACACACAAATACGAACTGAATTCATAAACAGTTTTCAACTATGTTGGTAACTGTTAAAAATGTATTTCATAATTATAATACTGGCATGTCCATTGACGTCTGTGAAGGTTGTTAAACGTCCGGGACCATTTGAATACAGGGTTGCCACGCTTCAGGGAATTTCCAGACCAGGAAATTCTTTGGTACCAGAATTTTCTTATAGAAAATCTCTCCTTAAATAAGGCGAAATTTCGTGCTTTTAAGTTAGATTTATTTTTCTATAAAAAAGATACTCATATTATACCTGGAAAGTTTCCTGAAGAGTGGCAACCCTGGAATACATTTCGATTCGAACCAAAAATATTTTCAAAAAAAAAATAAATCAAATAAACACTATACAGAAATAAGTTAAATAATATTACATAAAAATCCTGGTCCATTTTTT
This sequence comes from Maratus speciosus, assembly GCA_963932465.1. NCBI lineage: Eukaryota > Metazoa > Arthropoda > Arachnida > Araneae > Salticidae > Maratus > Maratus speciosus. Next base: position 403,830,309 of record OZ010787.1, on the reverse strand, counting down.
TTATTATGACTTGAGTTAAATTTCTGGCCTTTCTAGTATTAAATGAATGCCTCTCCAAGTTTTTGTTGTTGTTGTTGTAACAATGTATATAGAAGGTTTTACACACTCCTTGCAATTTCCAAGAAGTCTCCCACCGTTATTTAAGATATAAGGAATTTTTTACTTAACATTGAAGAATTTGCAAACACCACGTTTATTCATAGACTTAGTAATATTTTTCTGCGGTTAACTAGTGCGAAAATTTCTATTAAAATGTGTTTGTAAGTATGTTCTATGTATATAGTTCCATGTATATAGACAGTTAATTTTTTATTTACATTTAAGAAATATTATTTACTTCGTTTTATGAATTCGTGTCTGACAAATTTTCACCTAAATTAGCTTTGTAATTAATGGGTTTGTAAGTCTAAACTTTTAAATAATTTTACACTAAACAAAGATTTATTTTCTTTAATATAGCCTCACCAATTTTCTAAAACATCACTTTAATATTTTTTAAAAATAGTATTTAGGCGTTGCGGTGTGAGATGGATATCACATCCGCAACAAATAAAAACTATTTTTTAATATGAAAATATTGTTTTATAAGATCATTGGAACTTTATTAAGGTAAATAAATATTGCCAAACTACAAAAAAAATTTAATATAAAAGTTTGGCATCTAAACTCTTTCAGTATAAAGTTGTTTTATGTGTAAAAATGTCAGACACGTTCACACTCTCTCGCATGGATTAGGTGTTACATAAAAACGTTCAGCTATTAGAAATATTTTTGTCACTATATTTTCTCTATATTTTAAAAATAATCAAAGAGTAAAATATAAAATACATATACATTTATACGGTAATAATAAGAAAAGTTTTAAATTGGAACAAACTTTACTGTACACCACTAATTATTAATGGTACAATTCGCATTATTGATTCTCCTAATGTCGTCGATTAAGTAAAGTGAAGACTATTATTAAAAAATACTGGTATACAGTGGCCTCAGTTTCACATTCTTGCTGTACACTAATACAATATTTAGAAACAATAGAATTCAAAATTTCATAATATTAAAAAGAAGTTGAAGTATTTTTACTCTTATTAAAATACAGTATCTATAATGCAGTATTTGAATTATAATTCAATTCCACTAACAAGCAGTTTATTACAGTTAATTATTTAGTGCGGTACTACTATTAACCCCTTCGCGACGAGAGCCCTTTGCTTAATTTTTAATCTTTTGTCACCGGTTTTTCAAAACAGATTTTTTTTTTTAATTGAATCGCGAAAATGCTCTGATTAAATAAGGTACATTTTCCAACAAAAAAATAACTAGTGGGAGTAATGAAGGATTCTGAGCACCTTAAGTGGCACGTATACCAGCCACTCATCCCCAAGGGGTTAAATAAAGTGAAGATTTTTTGACAAAAATGATAGCTCTACAGCCCATTTAGTCAGCACAACTGGTTTAGTGCATAGTTGCCAACTTTTACGCTTTTTTCTTGTCACTAAAATTTAAAAGAACGTTTTCCTTTATTTAATCGGAGAAATCTGCAATTAAATAAGTTAAAATTTTCTTTTAAATTTTACTGGTGAGAAAAAAGCTTAAAAGTTGGCAGCTATACTTTAGTATCTTTTACCTGAAGGTGAAAGATTATTATACAATGAAGTTCTTCCAAAACATTGTAAAGTTATGAAGTTTAACCCTTTGAGCTCTGGGGGTGAATTTCTTCAAAATACCCAAATGGCACATTTGCACCAGTATTTTGTAAACAAAAGATTCTCCTTATAATATACTCGAGAAAAAGGCATTAATCTATTTTCAAATAAATTTGGTTGAATATTCCGGTACCAATGTGACATTTGGAGATTAAAATTAAGTGGGAAGAAATTCACCCATCAGAACTCAAAGGGCTTTAACCCTTTCAGAGGCAAAGCATTTTCGATGCTAATGTGTTGAAATAAATGAATGGCACCGGAATTTACCAACAAATTTATTTATAAATAAGAAAAAGGCTTATTTCACATACATATTAAATTGAAAATATCTTACAAAAATTCTGGTGCCATTCTGGCGTTTGTGAATTAAAATTAAGTTGTTTCATAAACACACCACCGCCCCTGAAAGGGTTAAATGTATAAACATACTCTAAATTAGGGTCTTCAACCTGTGTCCAATCGATATTTTAGAAGAGAAAAGTTTTCTTTATTTATTGACATCAGGTTTTCACATTAATAAGGTGAAGATTGCCTTTCGGAATTTGTGGTGGGAAACAACTTCCGGGTAAAAAGGTTGAAGTCCCCCTTTCTACTCTATATCTTCTGAATGTTTATATTTTCTTTCCTAAAAGCCTAAAAGCTTTTTTCTATATGTACGATGTCTTACAATATAAAAATCAATCCTCATCTTACGTATATAATGAAATTCCTCTATGGTTATTTATTACATAGACATGTAATATTAGACAAGGATTGCAACAATTTCCGCAAATAACTTCCAGGTAAAAGGGTTGAACCCCCTCCCCCCTTCTACTTTAAATCATTTGAGTGTTTACATTTTCTTTCCTAAAAGCTTAAAAGCTTTTATCCATATGTACGAAATCCTGCAATATAAAAATCAAACGTCATCTTACGCATATAATGAAATTCTTCTGAGGTTATTTCCTACATTTCTATAGACATGTAATATTAGACAAGGATTGCAACAATTTCCTAGAACCATGCCGCATGGCTTAACGTAGAGAAATACGATACAATTGCTGTCTTCACAGAAATCTGCATTATCTTATCTGGAGTATTTAGTTTCAGCTGATATGAAACACAATAGTTTACAGATATATTGAAATAGATTATAAGATTTATAATACAAGGAACATTTCATTTTCAATTCTTCTTCTTTATATGCATAAAAGGAACAGAGATTTCTGTTTTTCATTTACTGAATAAAAATAATACCTAGTGAGAAATGTTGGATGTGTTGCGAAGCCTTACGATTTGCGGAGTTACCACAGCTGCCAAATTTTACGCTTTTTGTTACCACTAAAATTTAATAGTACTTTTTATCTTATTGAAACACCTACATCTGTGATTAAATAATTAAAAATATTTCTATTAAGTTTTAGTCACAAAAAAAATGTAAAATTTGGCATCTGTAATTTGTAATTGTGTCACGAAGTCTTTTATAGATTTTCAAAAACATTTTGTTTACCGATAGTTACATTTCAAAATTTTAGATTCAACGGAAGCAAGCTATGATATTGTTCATAAGCGATAGTGGACATTTTTTCGGTTGGAAATGTAACTACCCTAATATATAAAGATATCGTGAGAAGTGCTTTATTTATCAATATAGAAATTGCGCAGTCTAGATGATTTTCGATTTGGACTTACCAGTGACGTAGAGTTAGGGAACGCTGGATCATTTTAAACCCAGTATTATTATACACAAAATTTGGCCTTATTTAATCATATAACATTCAAAGATTATAAAAGGCAAACTTTTGTATATAGTAATACTGGGAGTAAAGTGATCTAGACTCCGTATACGCTAGACCACTGGTATTTACGAAGTCGTTTGTAAATTTCTATTTTTAGTGGAAACTGTAAAAACTATCAAGTGCTGTGAATGAGTTTTATTAAATTTTAGTTTCTTTAGCACAATTTTTAGTTGCTGTTAATCTTTTTTAAAGCTCATTTTTAATGTATGAATATTTCGACGAGAGAGATTTAAAGGTCTGTACTTATGTAAATACTTAGGAGCATTTATCAGTTGACTTCCAGTATAAAATACATGTGCTGGTACTTGGTATGATGTGTTACAGCATGGGTGTCAAATTGTAGCTTGCCGGATGCAACAAATTTTTAAAGAAAAAGTCGTCTTCTTGAATCGCAGAGATTCCACGATTATATAAGGCAATGATAACTATAAAATTTTAGTGGTATCCAACGGGCCACAGTTTGACACCACTGTGTTACAGTATTTACGGCTGCTCTGCTCGTATCCTGACCAAAGAACTATGAATAAAGAGTAATTGATATATCCTCAAAATGGTGAAGATTCAACTGTAACCATGTTTTGCAGCGGCTCATTATCGCAGGAGAAAACTTCGACCAGTAAATTTTAATAGAAATTTTTCCCTTATTTGAATGCTCTATTTGCCTCTTGAGGAACACCAGTATATGTCATATACCACCTACGATTAATGAGGTGTCACACCAGAAAAACTTCATTAAATTTTACTTTTCTAACTTTGGTGGATAAAAGCCGTAAAATTGCTTTTATTTATTTTTAAATAGAATTTTTCAAAGATTCCGGTGGGAATTCAGCATTTCACAAACGTAATTGCTTGCCTCTCAAGGGGTTAATGCGGAATTTCAGTCACAAATATGGCAAAAACAGATATTCATTTTTATTAGAGGACGTTTACTTCGGTGGAAGTCAGGCCGTGCGTTTCCGATATGTTGTGGCAACTTAAACAACCTCTCGTCAGTGTCAGTGAAAGAGATTATAATACTCGGATCAATTTCCATCTGTAAAAGCAAATAGAAGTTTGTACCATATTTGTGGGAGCTGTTTTGCTTGAAAAAGCAACTAAAATAAGGCGAAATTTTTTGTTCAAGAGTGACTATTTTAAAGTTTGCTCCGGTGGTAATCAGAAAATGTTGATCCGAGATTAAAAAAAAAAAAAAAATCAGCCGCCATCTTGTGACAACCTTCTCAGTTACTTCAATCCCAACTGGTAGACTGTACACTATGTGTCTCCTGCTCTTTATTTATAACCCATTATCCTGACATGCAGTACTGGGGTAAAATTAAATAGAGTTTTAAATTAAGCTTTGATTGTTTTCGCGAATCTCTCTGTCAACCCATTAACCGCCAAAACTATAAAGTTGATATTTATAACTTATCACCCGAACTTCATTTGCCACCACACACTCTGAAAGATAATTTTCGCTTTCTTTAATCTTAAATGATTGTGGCTTTAAGTAAGGACAATTTTTTAATTGAAAAATAGCGGTGGGTATGTAAATAATTTTAAAATGTGCATTTATTTCGACTGTTGCGTCAACGCAACGCCAGCGGGTAATGGGTTAATAGATGTAAGTAATTTGTGATTCTTTAAAAAGAGTAATGTTTCAATTATGTCTTTAATATTTTTATGTATTATTTATTTTATTTTATTTTTATTTTTATTTATTTTTATTTTCTGTATTATTTTTTATGCATTATTTTTTTTTAGTTTATTTTTTTATTTTATTTTTATTTTATTGTATGTATTATTTTTTTAATGTATTATGTCTTTTATATGTCAACTGTTATTGTGAAAGTAATTATCAGTACTGTGTTTGTTACAGTCATTCAGGGTAACTTTGAACCATGGGGTGTAACTTTGCACCACCTCCTATTTTTCAATATTTTTGACTCCAAAAGACTAAATAAACTCCAGAACTGTGCTCTGTTGGCAAGGTTCTAAACTGGGATTTCTATTCTTTATTTTAGATAATAAATTAGCAACATTATGCGCAATTAATTGCATCATCTAACTATTTTTGTGAAGTACTGTTTTCAAGTTAATTTTGAATGCTGTTTTGAAGTTGTTGTAATCCAATTAAATTTTCATAGTAAGTAACAATATACTCATTTATAAGGCATATTATTATCTAGATTTTACAAATGTGTTAATATTCTGTGATTATTTATTTATTAATAATTAATAAAATGTCAAATAAGAAGGCACTAACATTTTACCGCATTTCCAGGGTAACTTTGAGCCGGCTCAAAGTTATACTGATGTTTATAATTTACTGTTTATAGGTGCTACTGTCAAAATTTTCCCATATTTGCACGTATATTTTATTTAAATGCCGAAAGTGTGCATTAGCTATAACATGTAAATATTTTCGCAAATATGTGTAAAATACATAAAATTCATTTAAAGGCGTTTTTCGGGGCGGAGCTACTGAAATTTGACATTTCATACATTCGACATTTTTTATTCTTGTTTGAATAATAAATTCCTAATACATACCAGTACTAGTATGTAATACTGTAACTATGGATATATTATTGAGTTAAAACATTGAAAATTGTTTATCACTGCATTTTTGTGTTTTATATGAACAATAAACAGTTTTTTTATTATTTCTAAATATTCATGGTTTTGTTTTTCCACTTTTCTTATGCATAATATTTGTTGTAGTATCATAAATTATACAAATCTTCTGATGTTGGGAAATGTAAATTCGGAGTCCTTACATATCTGAAAGCACTTTTTGGGGTTTAAAGTTGTCCTAACTATAATACTTTTTTATAATGAATTATTTTAGATAATATTTATCATATGGTACAAATCTACCCTAAATGGCTGTGTAACATTGAAACAGGCTAAAAATTCATTTTTTATTGCTTTTATCCTTATTATTCCTTAATTTTTGATAGTCAATCAGTAATTTAGGATCATTTCTTCTCTTTTATGCCCCTAGTTGCAACAATATTCTTAAAATATGAGTGTGGCATTTAAAAATAGAGAAAACGCGGATTAAAGTTACCCTGAATGACTGTAGCTGATTTATTCAGTTGAAATCAAATTTCAGTAGGACTGAACATATTGGTTAAAACTTACAGTTTATTTACCAAATGCTTGCAGATTAAACACAGCTTCATTTAAATTGCAAGCAGACGAATTTTTTTTTTTCAAATAAACTGGTTTTTACTCTATTTTTATTATTGCAAATCATAAGCTATTTTAAAGCATACGATAACTTTCAACCTGTAGCCCACGGGGCACCAAGCAACCTCTATATTAAAAAAGAATAAGTTCTCTATTTAATGACAAAATCTTTGCAAATTAATGAGGCGAAAATTACCTTTCGTAATTTGAGGTGGAAACAACTTTCAGATAAAAAGGCGGAAGACTGCTTAATCTAAATGATACAAGGGACCCTCGTAACGTTTTCAATCAAATCCCAGCTTAAATATTTGTTTTAGCGGAAATTTTAACTTTGGCTGAATATATAATCTCTTACGAGTTTAAATATTTTGAAAGGACAAGAATCCAGTGTTGCCAGATTGGGGACTTTTTTTAATTCAGATTAGTTGGCTATCACCACTTTTTTAAATAATATAATTAGCCTTATTTTACAGAATTTTTAATCTGTTTTTAAGTAGGCCGAATATTTCTATTTAAAAAACGTGGTGAAAATCAACAATCTGGGGACAAAAAAGTCCCCAATCTGGCAACACTGCAAGAATCATTAATAATTTCAAACAATACGTTTTGAAACAAACATGCAAACACTGAAAATTAAATACATTTCCACAGGTACCAAACCCCCACCAGAGTTGGGAAAATTTGTAATTGCAATTATCTGCAATTAAATTACAATTTAACTGTATGTAATTATAGTTAAAATTAAATACCGTAGAAATTCTTGCAACACTGTAGCCGGAACCGCCTCCATCCCATTATTTGACAAAATTTCTGCATTTCAATGTGAGTAACTATAATCAATTACATGCAATTAACTTGTAATTAAATTGCAGATAATTGAGATTACAAATTCGTCCAACTCCGGCCTCCACTAATATTTCCTAATATGTATATTAATTGACCAAGTTTCATAACGTTTCGAACCAGAATATGTATGTGATGAATATTTATTTATTTAATTTTAGGTTTCACAGTCAAATTTATTTAAGTTCATTTCTTTAATTTTTTTTTTTTTTTGGTTTGAAACGTATTGAGTCTGGGTGAAATTAATCCACATAATACGGGAAATTACTGAGAGCTTAGCACCTCTGCATTTCATGTTCGTGAGTAAGAAAATCAAATATGAAATATGTTAAAATTCATGATCCAAAACTTTCTCATTGATATGCAGAACAAAGTTTCGTGACATTACTTATGTTCACTTATATGCATTAAACCCGATATGTGTCAGTTTCAGTAATAGTCACAGGTACCAAATATCCAAAATGGCAAGTGATCAAAGTTTGAAGTGCTGAATTCCAATAGAGAGTAACAGGATGATTTTAAAACACACGTAATGGAAGTCGATTCCATATTTTTAAAATTAGTATTTTTAATATGCTTTACTTTGTCTAATATTTCTCAACCCCTTGAAGGGCGGTGGGGTGTATTATATCCCACCTATGTTTAATTAAGATCTGCACCAGAAAAATTTAATTAAGTTTTACTTTTATATCTTTGGAGGAAAGTGGCGAATAATTTATTTTCCCTATTTTGAAATAAAATTTTTCTAAATTTCCGGTGGGAATTCAGTATCATACAAATGCAATTGCTTGCCCCTCAAGGGGTGAACAAGTATTATATTAACCCTTAAATGCATGAAATTTTTCTTTTAGAATTGTAGTCTCTTATGCTTACATTAAGGATTAGACGCCAGAGATTTTAAGATAGATTTTTAACTTTATTTAGTAGCATATTTATGTGATTTTTAGAGGATTAATATTTCTATATAAATATAATGGTTGTAAAGAACTCTATTTATTTATTAATAGTGTTTCAAATTTGATACACTATGCGTTTAACCTCTCGGAACCGGTATACGCGCCGCTTAAGGTGCTCAGAATCCTTCATTATTCCCACCAATTATTTTTTATTGTGAAGTTTACCTTATTTAATCAGAGCATTTTCGCAATTCAATTACAGAAAAATTTCTGTTTTGAAAAACCAGTGGTAGATTAAAAACTAACACTAGAACGCCCGGAAATTCTACTTAAGTTTCATTATATTATTTCACACCAGAATTTTTTTTAATTATTTAATCGATTTATTTAACGTTTTTCTGAGTAGTGTAAATTTAACTTATTTTCTGAAACAAATTCTGGCTCCAATTGACATTTAATTATTTCGTCGGAGTTGGATTGACTCCTTGCGGGCGTTCTAGTGATAAGCAAAGGCTCTCGTCGCGAAGTGGCTGAGGGTTAACCCTTTCAAGGGCGGTGGCTAGACGGCCTAGCCACCTAATTTTAATTCCAAAACTTACAAATTACACCAAGAATATTTTAATAAAATTTTGCTTTTGTAATGAAATCGCAAATTAGCAGGTTTTTATTTTTTTAAAAATTCGTTTGAATATTCTGGTGTCAGCCAATTATTTCATCAGTTTACGAACAGAATTTCTCTGCCCCTGAAAGGGTTAAAGGCAAAGATAACATCTAGACAGTAGCATCGAAATATGGTACTTATAATTTGAAATTTATTTTTAAAGCGATATACAAGAAAAATATTTCTCGCTTAAAATAGATAGATTGTAGTTTATATATAACAGAAAACACTTCCTATGTACATGATTTTACACGGTATGGCTGGTTAAGTATTACTTACCTCTGTCTGAATATTTATGACAGAAGTATCCAACGTGCGGCTCCCGGGTTACAGGAATATTTTCAGGTAAAATATTTTGCCTTACTTAATAGCACATATTTTGCAATTAACTTTTGACTACTAATTTATAATTTTTAATAGAAATTGCTACAAATTATACCAATTTTTCAAAAAAAGTAATCTTCGCCTTACATTCCTAGGACAGTTGAGAAAGATTTACCAAAAAGAAAAAATGTTTAACCCCTTCAAGAGGGGTGGTTCATTTTTGGATCACGTAATTTTAATCCCTAAATGGCACATTGGCACCAGAGTATTGGAATGAAATTTTTCCTTTCATTAAGTACGTGAAAAAAAAAAAAAAACTTGCTTATTTTGAAAAAAAAAAATGTTTCTAAATTCCGGTGTCATTCACTCATTTCAGCATTTAGCGAATATAAGTACATTGACCCTGAAAGGGTTAAATAGTAGTGTCAGTAGAACAGGGGTTTTCAACAACTCAACCGTGGGTCGCACCGTTTCCATTCATATACTGAAGGCCTGAGGACAAGAGTTGTGACGTCATCACTAATAGACCGACTTCTCACTAGTGTTGGAATTCACACCGGAAAATTTTGAATAGCAATTTTCTTTTATTTCATTGGTGGAATATCTATTACCTTTTAAAACAATAATAACTATTTAAACCTACTGGTGATAATTTGGAACCCCCCAATAAAAAATCAGCAAGGTGCGGCAACACTGTGTCATTCCGCATCTGGCTAAATTTTTAATTAGGGATTCCAAATTCTCACGTCAGTAAGTTTAAATAGTTATTATTGTTTTATAAGATAACAGACATTTCACCAATAAAATAAAAGAACATTGCTATTCAAAATTTTCTGGTGTGAATTCTAACACTAGTGAGAAGTCGGTCGATTAGTGATGACGTCACAACTCGTGTCCTCTGGCCTTGAGTATTTCGATGGCAACGGTCGCACACATACCAGTAAAATTGTGCTTAAATTCCCTTTATTTAATCGGAGATAGTTAACCCAATTGCTCTGATTGAGTAAGGTGAAGATTACTTTAGAAAATTATTGGTAGGTCTGTGGCCTTCGGTTGAGTTGTTGGAAACCTTTGGAGTATAAAATAAAAATAGTTGCTAGTAGCAGACCTGCTATAGCTCCAAGGGACGTATAGTCACGGGTTAAAATATTGGTAGCTCAGTATACAACGGGCCACAGGCTGATGATCCTTAGCAGTGTTGCCAGTGAGATACTTTTTTAAAATTCAGATTTCTTGATTGGCACCACTTTTTTGAAATAGTAAAATTTGCCTTATTTAATGACGTATTAATTAAGGCGAACAGAAGCAGAATTTTACAATTTCAGAAAAGTGGTGCCAATCAAGAAATCTGAATTTTTAAAAAGTAGCCTCCTGGCAACGCTGATCCTTAGCCTGGTTGATCCATCGGCAGGTTTTGTCGATAACTCGAACGACGACTGTGATTCGTCATAATTCATTTTGACAAAGTAAGTGAATGACGAGTCTTAATAGTTAAAAGTACCTAAGGGGATAACAAGTCAAAAATCTTTATTTGGAGAAAATAGTGACAAATAGCTTTCAGTCAAAAAGGTTAGACACCCTGATTTATGACTATAAATCAATTAACTATACTTTTCTAAAAAGGTATTGAAGATAACTTCTTCAAATGATGCACGAGCAGTGGTGCACCGAGGATGGAGATATAGAGGGCCGTCTTACCATTATTTTCGTACAATAATACTTGCCTTATTTCATAAGCGGAGCGTCAGGAGCAGGCACAGGCAAACAGCCACCACTTTATCCGAAAAGAACTTTTGGAGTTATTTAAACATGCCTCGGAGCGGTCGCGTTTTTTGATACCACCAAGTTTTAAAAAGTTATTTTTATGGCAGATGCAAGAAAAGTTGCAATAAAAAGCTCGCCGCGTAGTGGGTGTCTACGACATTTCCAAGATAAATCTAACACGAAAATTTTAGTAAGAAAATGGTAGTGGGAAAGGTTTTGATTTAGTCTCTTTAACCCTTTCAGGGGCAAATCATTTCTGCTCAAAAAAGGTTCAAATAATTAATTCGCACCGCAATTAAAAAACAAATTTATTTAAAAATAATCGAAAGCCTTTTTTCACGTTTATTATAAGATCGAAATTGTACTAAAAAATTACCTGTGCCAATTGAATATTTAGGCATTAAAATTAACCGTTTGCAGACTGCAAACGGCGCCGCTCAAGGGGTTAAAAGAGACTGCTCCGAGGCCTGTTTAAGTCTGAAATTCCGCGGGTTTTTTTAAATATGGTGACCGTTAATTTAAAAAAAAGAAGTTGTGGTACTTTGCTTGTGCCTCTTTCATAATGCTAGCCTATGCTTCATTTAACGATAAAAACTTTTCAAAAATCTAATTTAGCTTTAGCAGGTTTTATAAAGGCGAATATAAAATTGTAAAAAGTACACTTCAAGAAAAAATGAAAAGAATATATAACACTCACCGTGTACCAAGAAAGACACTGTCTAGGAATTTATATATTGTACAACTGTATAAAATTTTATTATGTCCGAAAAAATTTAAAAATTCGAAGCATTTTATATCATTTGTTCCCTTAACAAAAGGGTAGCGTACCTGTGTTCCAGCAAGCTATCCCCATTTTGTCAGCCCCATTTTTTAATAGTATTGCTCCCCTTTTTTCCTGAATTTATAATGGAGTTATGAATAAAGAGGAGGAGACATGTAGTGTACAGTCTACCAGTTGCGAGTGAAGTAACTGAGGAGGTTGTCACAATATGGCGGCTGCTTTTTTAAAAATCGTATCTTCAGTTTCCGATAACCGCCGGGGGGGGGGGGGGGGGCAAACATCCCACCAGTAAAACTGAATAAAAAATTTCGTCTTATTTATGGAATTTTTTTTTCTCACAAACGTGGTCAAAATTTCTATATCTTCTTACTGGTGTCAGTTTTCCTTGTAAAACTGTCAGTTTGTTTCCCTGGCTGTCACAATATGGCGGAAACGCAGGGCGTGACAACCGCCAAAGGAAACTGCTACCAGTAAAAATGAAAATCTGTTTATACTATTATTTATGACAGAAATTTTGGAATAATAAGGCGTTTAAATATACAGAAAAATTCTATATAAATTGACTGGTGGAAGTTTCCACCGGCGGTAAGCAACCCCTGCGATAGCGGTTGCAGTTGAAGCTTCACTATTTTAAGGATATGTCAGTTCCTCTTTATTAATAGTTCCATGGAATTTATGCCATTAAAAAAGTCGAAGATTACTAAAGGTTTTCAACTTATAATTTTCTTTCCTACTTCTAAAGCAATAAATCGCGTAGCAAGAAATTTTACAGAGTAAAGTAGTATCAAAATATCCTATAAAATAAACTAATAAGGATTTAGAAGAGCATACAAACGTCATGTAAAAGCCAGAAAATATATCATATACATTCATACAAATTGATTACTGTAGAATTCAGACCGAGCTAGTCAAATGAGTGAAATGAATAAATAATATTATTTCACAGCTATAATTTTTCTTTTTCGAAAATACGGCTATAAACTTTAAGTATGTTTTTGTTATTTATAACATGCAATCAAATGTAAAACAGATTCGCTTCAATTTAGAACGTGACTTGGGAAGCCAAAATTCTTTCTTAAATAATACGATCTTTATTAAACATTCAGCTGAGTGCTTTAGAAGAAATTTCAGATTCATTCTCTTAAATTCTGAAAGAAAGATATTTGAAAAGGAAATATTTCGGCTGACTTTACTTGCCATATATCTGATTCATGTAAGCACTTCACTTTGTGATGTTTGTAGAATACGTGGGCTACATTTAAATATTCAATTTTGGTTTGTATATTAGAGTCTTGTGTTTTGATATTTCAATTCAAGTACGACTTTTAAATGATCAAGTAGATAAATTGTTTCTAAAGCATTTTTTCAGTAGAATAAGAAATGTTTATTTTTCAATTTTAAATCTTTCTAAGGGAGTGGAAAGCATATATCTCACGTAATTTTAATACCCCAACTGAAAACATTTTAACTGAATTTTTTAATAAAATTTTGATTTTATAAAGTATGTGACTAAGAGCATTTAATTGCTTTCAAATCTATTGTTTCTGAAATTCTGGTGATATTCAATCACTTCAGCGGTCTAACAACATAATTAATTTATCTTAGAAATGGTTAAAGAAAATTATTTTTTAAAAAGGAATAAATAGTCACTAATATTTTTCTTTAACAGGTTGTTTAGTTAGTATCTTTAGTTTACTTTTTGTTTATTAATCAGGACTGAATATTTTATCTGACATGTATATGATAAATATGTATTTCCGATTATCCAACCATCACGATTTTCCGATTTTCCGACTCTGTTCCAATGAATGTCAGGCAAACGAGGATCTGCTATATTTGAAATATATAGCCTGCACTTAAAAAAATTACTCTTTATATAAACAATTGTAATAAGTGCATGAAATTAATAATACCATATTTTCTTCTTATTTTTCTTTGTAAAAATTATGTCAAATTCAAATCCATGGAACTATTAATAAAGAGGAACTGACATATCCATAAAATAGTGAAGCTTCAACTGTAAACAATTCGCAAGGGCTGATCGTCTCCGATGGAAACTTCCGCCAGTAAATTAATGTACGAAATTACTCCTTATTTAGAGGCCTTATTAGTGAAAAATTTCAGTCATAAATAATGACAGAAACATATTTGCATTTTTACTGGTGGAAGTTTACTTTTGCGGTAGTCAGTCCCTGTGTTTCCGCAATACTGTGACAACCAAAACTGCATACATATTAAGCGTACAATGTTAATGATGGAATCTGGAGTAAGTTGACACAGCTGCGCCGTCTGGTGGACGGGGTTGATAATGCAAATACGCGGGTTTTTAGTATGACGTCATATATGACTGAACCGAGGCTAACGGGAAAGACAGGCTGCCGCGGTGGATCCGATTCTTCTTTTTTTACAGACCGCTGGAGTCACGTGATGCTCTTTTCGCACACCTTCAATGGTGCATTCGAGCATCACGTGACTCCAGCGGTCTGTAAAAAAAGAAGAATCGGACCCACCGCGGTAGCCTGTCTTTTTCGTTAGGCTCGTGACAGAATATGGAACTATTAAGAAAGAGGAACTGACATAGTTTTAAAATAGTGAAGCTTCAACTCTAACCGCTTTTGCGGGAATTTATTAACACCGGGGAAAACTTTCACAGCAAATTTATGTAGAAATTTTCTCTTTATTTAAACGCTTTATTAGCGGTAAATTTCAGTCAAAAATAATGGCAAAAACTGATATTCATTTTTACTAGTGGCAGTTTACTTCAGCGGTAGTAGTTCAACCCCGTCCGCTACGTGGCGTGTTACCTTGATTGATGTGACCTCGTATTTAATCTTGCGGTTACTTCTCCCATTTAAGATAGGACGCTTACTTTATGTACTGCTTTGGTGCAGTGTTGCCAGATGGGCTACGTTTTAAAAATTCAGATTCTTGATTGGCACCACTTTTTTGAAATGGTAAAATGCGCCTTATTTAATGACATATTAATTAAGGTGAAAACAAAGGCAATTTTACCGTTTCAAAAAAGTGGTGGCAACCAAGAAAGCTGAATTTAAAAAATGTAGTCCACTGGCAACACTGCTTTGGTGACAACCGGTGAAGCAAACTTAACGTTTTACCAGTCAAACTGACACCGGTAACAATAAAAGAAGTTTTTAGCAAATGTGTGAGAAAATATTTCCGTGAATAAGGCGCAGCAATAGGACAAAATTCTCAATTCACTGTTGCCGTTGGGAAGTTTGACCCGGCGGTGTTCAGAAACTGTAGATCCAATTTTAAAAAAGCAACCGCCATCTTGTGATAGCTTCCTCAGTTTCTTAACTCGCAATATTTTCTAATATGGTAATAAACTCTGTTATTTTTACTGGTGTCGGTTTACCTGGTAAAACATTAAGATTGATTCAGCGGTTGCCACAATTTGGCGGAAGCGCAGGGCCTGACTGCCACAAAATTAAACTTCCACCAGTAAATATGCAAATCTGTTTCTACCGTTATTTATGACTGAAATTTTGCTTTATTAAGGCCTTTAAATAGGGAGAAAATTCCTATATAAATTTACAGGTTGAAGTTTCCACCAGAAGGGATCAGTCCTTGCGAAAACGGTTACAGTTAAAGCTTCACTATTTTAAGGATATGTCAGTTCCTCTTTATTAATAGTTCCATGGTCATTAGCGTGCATTTCAGATAATATTTCTTTATTCAGAAATTCCGAATCCATGCCAGAATTTCAGAAAGAAGGCATTATCTTACATATAATCAGGAAACGCCTGCAATTAAATAATGAAAAAGTTACTATTTAGAATTTCAGGAGTGAATTCGGAATTTCTGAATAAAAAAGATATTCCTGAATTGACACATGTATGCGCTAATGCTGCAAATCGGTTAATGTCAATTTTTTTTTAGTTTCCTTCGTTATACTTTCACATGCCTCCTTTCTGTGTTATTAAATCTAAACTTTTATGAACGTCGCACGGTGGGGATAGGTACATAAATAACTGGCATTCAATACCTGCGTGTTTTTTAATATTACCATGTTTTATATTTGTTAGTTGATATGTTGTTCCATGTAAATTTTAGATCATTTTAGATAGATATATATTGAAAATCTTTCAACCCTTTCAAGGGCAAGTTACTTCTATTCGTAAAATGAAGAAATGAGTGATTGACACCAGAATTTACAAACAAATATATTTCAAAGTAAGCAAAAGCTTTTGTTCACGTACTTTATAAAAGGAAAATTTTCATTCCAATATCCTGGTGCCAATGTGGCATTTAGGAATTAAAATTAGGTGGTCCACAAATAAACCACCGCCCTTAAAGGAGTTAAATAATGTAATTTTTACATTTTTTTAAATATTTTAATCGTACCCTATAATAAATTCAAAAATCTGATAAATCAGAATCACTAGAATCGTGTGGTGACTCCAAGTTTTCTTCAGTGTCTGTATCACTATTATCAAATTCTTGTACGGTTGGAGCTTTCAAAGTAGATACCACTTCAGTGGTAAGTTGTTTTAGGCATTTTTTTTTTATTTTGTGCTTACTTGATATTTGCGGTTCACGTCCAATTAAGAGTAAATTAAAAACATCTCCGTTTGTCTTGGCCCTACTGCACTTCTTGGAATTGTTTTCCTATTATCTGTTAAAATCTTTGTTACGTGCGCCTTCTCACTTAATTGGCCCATAGGAACCAATGCCGCTGATATTATTTCTGGACCATGTGTGAGATATTTGTTTGCAGTTGGTTTCATGTTGTACCATGGATTCTATTCAACAATGTACCTTCCAATATGATGAGAGAAAACTCTGAATTTTACAACATCGATTTCATACCTTTTGGCAAGAACTATCATGACTGTGTCTAATTTTTTTTATAAGTTCAAAACCAAGCTTCGTGATTTCTGCTGACAATTCTGCGTTTTTTAAAAATCTCCTTGTAGTGTTGGCATCGTTGGTGTTTCAGAATCCCGGAATACATACGATCAAACCATATCGCTCTCTGAATTCTTTTTGTACATGTAAAATTGATCCTTCTAGCCCAGGGGTGTCCACCGTGGCACGACAGATACCACTAAAATTTTACAGTAATTATTACCCTATCTAATAATCGAATCTCTGCGATTCAAGAAGTCGACTATATCGACTATGTCGACTATGCGATTCAAGAAGTCGACTACTTTAAAATAATAGTGGTGTCCGTCATGCCACGGTTGGCCACGCTTATTCTAGCCATTCTTGATTGTTATTTTTAAATATTTTTTCTGTTCGCCGTGCTTCGGTGTAAATTGTCTTGTACTCTGTCTTGAAATATGAAAGTTTTTAGTACATCTTTCTCTTATTTTGAGTCACATTTAGTACGTCTTTTAAATTCTTCACACAAGTATTGGACCTGTTTTCCATTTCGCTGCGCCCACAACTTCTCATTATACTAATAAGCTCTTTTCTTTTTATACACATTGTGTAAGAACTCGTTCCTGAAACGAAAATAAATTAGAATTAGAATACCAAATAGAAACTTTCTCTAGCCTCACGCCCTAAAACCTTTTTCATTGAAAAAAGTCCAAATATGGGCAACAAATTCTCATGATTCTAAATTGAGCAATAAACAAATTTTGTGGAACTGTAAAATCCAAAGCTTGAATAGCCTTGGAACATAACTAAAAATCTCAATGCTTCTGAGCATAGATTTAAATCTTTCACCGTAAAAACGATTTTTATATTATTAACACGCTTTTTCATTAATCAGAAATTCTTAAAATATGTCCACATATCTGATATTCAAGATACTATCACAAACATAAAATTGATTGCAATAATGATGACGCACGACAACGCTCAAATTTCGCCTACAAACCGTACCTATTGTCTCGAGAAATAACTCGCTGCATCTAAGCGTTACTTGAAGCACGGGTGGCGAACATGGAACTTTTAATAAAGAGGAACTGACATATACTTAAAACAGTGAAACTTCCACTGTAACCGCTTTCAAGGGGGTTGATTACTGCTGGTGAAAACTTCCACCAGTAAATTTATATAGAAATTTTCTTATTTAAACGCCTTATTAAAGCAAAAAATTTCCGACTTAACACTAGAACTGCCAAGGCGGTCATTTTGACAGTTTCGAAACTTTCATTCCGTACCATTTTTTTTTTCTGTTTAGAGTATGAATTTCAGTTTCCGTGACTTTTCCTATAATTCGAAAAGCTTTGATATGCCAGTAATGAATTTTCCAGTCAGCCAAAATTTATGAAATATTGCAGTAGTATACCTAGAACCGCCGAAACGGTCAGAATGACCACCGTTAATTTTCATGCACATTTTATCTAGTAGATGTCGCAACAGTCCATACTTCATACAAGCATACTTCAAAAAAGGTTACAACATTACCACAGATAACTTCTTTACTTTACTGCTCCTTGCAGAAAAGCTGAAGTCACTATAAATAAGCATTATTGGCACAGTCAATCGCGGACGAAAAACAAAATTCCACAGGTCATAAAATCTGAAAAAAGTCTTTGTACAGTAGCCAAATTCTTGCCAAAGATGATATTAACCCTCCGTCTACCAGACGGGTCCAATGGACCCGTCTGGTAGACGGAGGGTTAAGTTGAGTTTATAAAGGGAAGAAAAATTAATATGCTTTAATTCTAAGTTTCCGACATCCATCAGATACATTGGAAACTGGTGATATACACTTACCAAAAACTGTAAAGTTCTATAAATCTACAAAATTTGGCGTCGACGTGCTCGACCAAATGGCACGGAATTATTCTACAAAAGCTAGTTCTAGACGATGACCCCTACAACTGTTTTATAAGTTTCTTGATATAGCGGGTATCAAACCTGAAAAACACAGTCAAAAAAGGTGTTAAATACCAGTATTTTGTTAAAGAGAAATCCGCTTTCTTTAATCCCTTTATATTATTGGTAGTATTTTCCAGAAGAAAATACTAGTAGTTTCCTTTTTTTTTTTCTTTTACTGTATTTTTTATCTGGCCACTCACCCCCTGAATATTGCATTGCTCGGCGGATAAATATAAATGTTTGTTTTCACCAAGTTTATTCTTGTTTTTAGCAATTTCGATTTCACATAAAAATTATTTTTTACTATAAAAATATTCTTAAAACAAAAAATATAAATAATATATATATATATATATATATATATATATATATCTTAATATAATATAATTATAACGCAATAAAATAAAAAAAATAAATAAATATGAAATGTATATTATTATATTGGCAATGGTGATAATAATAGTAATAAATGATACTAAGAGTAAAAAATGGCAAGTAAACAATATTTGAGCACGGTAATCCACATCGGTCAAAATGACCGCTTTGGCTGTTATAGGTATATGATTTTGCAGGCGGTTCTAGTGTTACCCCTTGAGGGGCAAGTAATAGTGTTACTGTAATGTCGAATTCACACAGGAATCTGCAAAAAGATTTATTGGAAAATAAGGAAAAGCAATTTTACGACTTTTTTCCACCAAAGTTAGTAAAGTAAAATTTAATAAATTTTTTCTCTTGCAAATCTTCACTAACCGTAGGTGGGATAAAATGCATCCCACCGCCCATCAAGGGGATAAATAATGGCAGAAACAAATTTTCAGTTTTACTGCTGGGAGTTTACTTTGGCGGTAGTCAGGTCCTATTTTTCCGCCATATTGTGACAACCAACGAAACAAACAGACTGTTTTATGAGGCAAACTAACACCACTAAAAACGAAAACGAAATTCTCACCATATTTGTGAGAAAATATTTCCATGAACAAGACACATAAATAAGACGAAATTTTCTATTCAATTTTACTAATGGGAAGTTTTTCCCTGCGGTAATTAGAAACAGTAGATCCGATTTTAAAAAAGCAGCCACCATCTTGTGACAACCAGCCCACTTACTTCGCTCGCAACTCATAGACAATACACTACATGTCTCCTTCTCTTTATTCATAACTCCATTGTGGCGAATAAGGTGGAGAACAATATTATTTTATGACGCGTAAGGTAGTGCACTATCGTTTCAATAGAATGTGGTAAAAAAATTCCCATTTTTATTTATTTACGAGTATTTTCTGCCAGTTCTTTAAGTGTCCTGCTCCAGTGTGTGTCTTTAATAAAAATTTGATTTGTCAATAATACCAATTTCACGATATAAATGCGGATATTCGGTTTGTGAAAAATAGAATAGGAAAGAAAAATAACGATAAACCATTACTCTAAGGCTGTACAGTACAACCTGGTGACCGCGGAATACCAGTATTTTCATACAGTTACGTTGTCTTTACTTAATCGCCTATTTTCTGCAATTAAAAAAAGTTAATATTACTGTACGTTTGTTGTTTGGTTCATTGTATTGGGTTTTATGGCGCAAAATCCCACAAGGGATATGCTGCGCCAAACAAAGAATAAAACACAAAAATGTGAATTTAAGATAATGACATAAAAGAAAAAAATTAAATGAGTTAAAGTGGAAATAGAAAAGCTATCTGGATGGGGTACCCCATCCAGATGTAGTCATACAAGGGTAGAAAAGAACGTAAATTAGAAATCCAGTAGAGCATAAAGTAAAAATGTTATCTGGAGGGGTTTCCCTCCAGATGTCAATCAACAAAGACAAACTTATGAAGCATATAAAACCTATATCTCAAAATAAAAGCCAGCATGTTTTAAAAAAGCATAGGGTACTCCATGAGGCAATATTACTGTACGAAAATGCTGGTGCTCGACATGCACCAGACTGGACACTCCTGTTCTAAAAAAAGACTTCAACTATTTCTATTTAAAATATTTATGCATAAATTCCATCTTCAGAATTGTCCTATCTTATAAATACGAGAACTAAACAAACCTTATTTCTGGATAATGAAGAGAAGGACTTTTTTTTCAACTGGATAAATCATATTCAAGGTTGGGGGAGCACAGTGCAAGCTTATTCCAATAGTGCGGGAAATGTCCAGAATATGATATGTACATACCTTGAATATGATTTATCTAGTTGAAAAAATGTTTCTTCTCTTCATGGTATCATCATCTCTATCATATTCATCGTCTCCATGGTCAGATGGGTAGCGATGGGGGTTAGGGGGGGGGGGGGACTCGATAATTTTCCTACCAGCACTATTATATAGAAAATTCGGCTTTATTTAATTATTGATCGTTATACGATTAACCCTTTCGCGGGCGGTGTCCTTAAAAAAAGGACACTTAATGTTAAGTTTTTTGGCTCTCAGATTACTTAAATAAAATTTTCCTTTTTTAAGGAAAGTGAAAAAAACCAAATATCTATTTTCTAATAAATTCTTTTGCAAATTCTGGAGTCAGTCAATCATTTTACCATTTTACAAACAGATTTAGTCCGCGCCAGAAAGTGTTAAACAAAGCAAAATTTTGCATACAATAATACTGGTAGTAAAAAGATCGACACCCCCTACTCCCCTCTAAAGATACGCCACTGTATCTCTTCATGGTCATACATGGTATATAGGAGTTTCCGTGTCATCACACACTTTCATCATGTAAATGTTTTAGTTATAGCTCGAATGAATGAAATCAGCGCTTCAGTTCACAGCCTTGTCCAACAAATAAGATTGAATTATGTCAGCCAGACATCGTCCGGATAGCTCAATAATTAGAGCATTGGAACAGTAAGCAGAGATATCCAGGTTTGAGTCCTGGCCTGGACATTTTTCGCTGTGTTGAAATAGACCTCAACTGTGCTACTCCAACCTTGGATATGATTATTCTACACTTCGTGATTATTCTAAAATATTTTATGCATGTAGATTAGGTAAAAATTATTATGTAATCTCATAGTGCTAACTTTTACGCTTTTTTCTTAACACTATGTTTGATCAGAAAACTTGGCTTATTTAATCCTGCGTTTTCGATGATTAAATAAGACACATTTCTCTACTAAAAAATAGTGGTAGCAAAAAAGCGTTAAACTTGGTAGCTATGTAATCCAGACGTATGGCAGGGTTCCTACAGGTCAGGGAATTTTCCTGACTTAAAGTCAGAGAAACACCATTATTTTCTTAGAGACAAACTCGCCTTTTATAACCGCGCGATTATCTAAGTCCAGTTTCTCTGCATAAAAATACTGGTATTACAGCTGAAAGTGTCGTAATCCTGTATCAAATACTACCAAAATATTTTTAGGTAAAAAATAATTTATTTAAAGCAGAAAGAAAAACTTAAATTAAACTCGAGTCCTAATGGCAGCAAATATGATAATCTGCCACTAACGATATTCTTTCATCTAATCCCTGAGAAAAAGAAAATCTCTTTAGAAGTAATTACAAAATACTCTAAACCAAGAATTAAGTAGCACTTTATCTTCAAAAAGTCATTTACTTTTTTCCTTTTAGCAAATAGATTAAAAGCTACTTAACTTCTTTTTTCTGTGGAAGTCTAAAATAGGAGCTTATAAAAATAAATAGCTTTTTTTAGACGTTTTTTGTTGTTGTCTTTTGAAATTTTACTGACTACAAAATTATTATACTTCAAATGGATTATAAAAATTAGCTTTCGTATTTATGTTAAAAATTCTTTTGATAAAAAAGGTATGCGTAAATTTCAATAATGCTCCAAAATTGAGTGTCATGAACATAGTTGCCAATGGTTACAGATTTTGAAAACCACTGCTTTTTTTTTTATTTCTGTACTTTATTAAATCGTAGATTTCTATGATTATATAAGGCGAGGAAAACTTGAAAAAAAATTTCTTCACCTATGACCGCATTATTCTTTGCACCTATGGTCATGAACATAATAATTCTTTCTTTCTTCCTTTTTTTTTTACTTTAATGTAAGACCAAATAAATAGAAAAGAAAATGCTAAAAACTTTAACCATCTGAAATCTTTAAATATTAGTCTAACGTATTTTATATTTTGAAATCAACCATTCAATAAAGGTAATATTCTAGCCATGCTGTGTAAATTGGTGTTTTTAGTGTGCATTTAACACTAAATCGGCCATAGCAGTCGATTGAACCATAACCAAATATACAGAGTGATTTTAAATTCATGGTAGAAACTTAAAGGTTTGGTACAGGACACTGTAACAATCATTTGTTGTATAGGAATGCATGGGCGTAAGTGACGCGTTGAGGTACAAACACCAGGGGGTCAAATTGGTCCTTTTTATTTCAAAATTTCTCATTCATACCAGAAAATTAGTAAACTATTCTTTTCTTTATTTAAGACAGACATTTCATAATTACTTGAAGAAAAAATTAATGTTTGAAAATTTTTGGTGTGAAATCGAAATTTTTGAATTTCAAAAAAGCTCCAATTCTATTTCTTTTCATGTATTTCCTGTGTTTGACAGATTTGCGGGGGGTTTTATTAGAAAATTTCGATTTCATGCCGAAAAATTTCAAACAAGAATTTTCTCTTTAATTAATCATGAAATGTCTGTCTTAAATAAAGAAAATAGTAGTATAGGAATTTTCTGGTATGAATGAGAAATTTTGAAAAAAAACAAAGGGCCAATTGGCCCCATCATGTTTTTACCTCAACACTTCACTTGTGCCCGTACATTCCTATACAATAAATGATCGTTACAGTGTCCTGTACCAACACTTAAAGTTTGTGCCATGAATTTAGAATCCCCCTGTATATATTTCGAATCAAACATGAAGTTTCTTAATAGACTAAATCGAATACAATTCACAAGGAAATATGTTAAATCGCATTAAATAAAAACTCTGAGGAAAAGTAGTTTTATATGACTTGAATAAAATTTCCGGCCATTCTAGTGTTAACACGTTCACTGCCGCAAAAAGTAAGAATTTTCAAATTTCTTCTTGAAAGTCGTTTACCACCACAAATTCTGAAAGGTAAATTTCGCTTTACTAATACAGCGAAATTTCTGCCAATAAATAAGGCAATTTTTTCTATTTTAAAATAAGGGTGAGAGAGTATTAACTCCTTAATCGTCGCGCCCGATAAGAGTTGAATACTTTTTTAAAATTCAGATTGTTTGATTGCCACCACTTTTTTCAAGTTGAAATATTCTCTTCATTTAATGGCAGATAAAATGTCGAGAGAATGAACCAATTGCATTATTAAAAAAAAACTGGTGGGAATAAAACAATCTGAATAAAAGAAAAGAATCCTATACTGCCCGTGACAGTCACGGGCACGACGATTAAGGGGTTAAATTAAAGCCACGAATATTAAAGCTACGAGTATACCATTACCGTCTCAATACTCAAGGCCTCCGGTCTGATTTCGTGACGTACCAAATGAAACCCCTTGAAGAGCAAGCAATTGCGTTTGTGTAATGCTTAATTCCCACAGGAAATTTAGAAAAATTTATTTCAAAATAAGGAAAAGCAATTTTACGACTTTTCTCCACTAAAGTCAGAAAACTAAAATTTCCTAAAATTTTTCTGGTGCAAATCCTGATTAATCGTAGGTGGGATAAAATATATCCCACCGCCCCTCAAGTGGTTAAGGGGCGGCGGTATATATTACGTACCACTTACGATTAATCAGGATTTCCACCAGAAAAATTTTAGGAAATTTTAGTTTTCTGACTTTAGTGGAGAAAAGTCGTAAAATTGCTTTTCCTTATTTTGAAATAAAATTTTTCTAAATTTCCGGTGGGAATTAAGCATTACACAAACGCAATTGCTTGCCCTTCAAGGGGTAAATCTTCATTTGGTACGTCATGAAATCAGTCCGGAGGCCTTGAGTATTGAGACGGTAATGAGTATACTCGTAGTGTGGCAGTCAACGTGTTAACCCTTCAAGGGCGGTGGTTCATTTTTGGATCACCTAATTTTAATCCCTAAACGGGACATTGACACCAGAATTTTGTTTTGAAAATTTTCGTTTTTTTGCAGCTCCGCCAAAGTTTCCGATTTAACTGGTAATTATTCATTTTTTGACTTAGTAGCACATGCATGTTTATTTCCTATCAAATATTGTTCATTTCTATATGATTTTTCTGTAATTTGCCTACTTTAAACTTATTTCTTATGACTTTGTAAATTTTTGTTCCTTGCCGAGGCCTAATTTAGTGCTCGCGGCATCAGTTAGTTTGCTATTTCATTTATACTTCTGTTATTTACGTTTATTTTTAATTATTTTCAA